>NQFO01005222.1:0-16581 GCA_003991265.1 Pseudoperonospora humuli | reverse complement strand
TGGTGGGGCTACGTTGCAGGCATCAATGTGCTCCTCATGCTGGGAATGTTCATTCAACGCAGGACTGCAGGCGACGGCATTTACCACAAGCCACCTGTCGCGGAGCCCGACACTGACAAAGTGTAGTTCGTGGAGGCGCAATCCGCGAAAACACACTCCATCGACCCTGGCAGCCACGTTTAATACTATAGAGACTAGGCTTCACAAGCGACACACATGTGTCCACTAGGCGATTGCAGACCGACAATGCCAACGACATCAGTTACGTAGTCTTATTCCATATACGCGTGATTTACCAGCTTGTTCTTGTACGTGGCATTGTAGGGTGGACTTGAGGCGCTCACATGAGGACGCTGCGTTGTTTCGACGAATCAAACACAATGATGGTCTTTTTACCCAATCCAAAGCACGTCTAAGCAGGAAAGACAGACGTTGCGCTACACGAGAACAGACACCTCAGTGCATCATGAGTCGTAGTCAACGCCTAATTGAATGACTCGACCTTCATGCAGTCATTGACCAATTCGCTGTGGCTCTGGCATATCGTCCACAGCGCCAGAAGGTTGGTCGCATGGCCTTCAACGTGGACGATGCAAAGGAGTGTTCAGTGGACTCACGTGACCACCTACGAACCTACACATGGTCTCGCTTTTCCTCTTTCGCGATGTCATATGGCGAAAGACTGCCGCCCCTGTGACAGCTGTGTTATCCTATTGCATTGCAGCGCCATAAATCGGCAGAACAATGCTACCTTTCCGAGCAACATGTGCGCTCACGTGCGGGGACCATTGCGCACAGGCCAGCTGTTTTACAGCTTTCAAGTATGTTGTCGTGTGTCCAGGAGCTACGACATCGGACCCAATGTCATGTGTTTGAAGTCTGTGCCATAAAGCGCCTTTGGTCCAGCACAAGTGTGTGGCGAGTTTGCATTCTCCAATTTTCGAAACTTGGTGCAGGTGTTAAAGCATAGAGCATGGCGCGTTTATCGATGCTTTTCATGGCTTTTCAGCTGCAAGTGGCTCTTATTGCCTTGTGCGTGCAAGCAACAACGAACAGCACATCCGCAGCGGATGATTCAATCTTCGTCTCTGCTGACGGAGCCAACTTGGGCGGGTACATTCTTGCTGTTGTGACTGGTCTCGTCGGTGGTGGAATAACAGTCTTTGGCTACCGCTTCATGTACGCGACTGTCTTTGTCACTGGCTTCGCTCTAGGGGCTGTTGGTATCGCTGTGACCACGGAGCGCATGCTCGCCGACACGTCAATTTGGTCTGTCGGTTCCTGGATTGCATTCTATACGAATGGGGCAATGTGCGGTGGCATGGCCATGTGGGTCTATCCCAAGAGTAACTTCATCACTGGGGTGGCAGGAGGTATTACGCTTGCAATGGTCATGACCAACTCGATTGCCTGCTACATCTCGCCTGGTCAGACCCAAGAGCTATTCACTGTTTTCTGTATGGTCTTTGCCGTCGGGTTCGCAAGCTTCAGCCTCAGATACGGCAAGCCGGTGGAAATTGTCGGGACCAGCATCTTTGGCGCTGCGCTTTTGATGTGGGGTGTCAGCTTTTTCGCCAGTGGCTTCCCATTTCCAAATGACTTAGAGAAGTACTCTACCCGGAGTGCAAATGGCGACTTGGTGTACGCGATTCCCAGTGCTTGGTGGGGATATTTGGGAGGAATTGTGGTGATTGCAGTGTTTGGTATGTTCATACAATTCTGTAAGACTGGGCGTAGTTTCAGTGACGACGAGTACACAAATTTCGGAACAAGTGACTTTGGCCACCCTATTGATATTGCGGCGCACGTCGAAAACGAGAAGCAGCAGCCGACAAGTCCGAACATGCACAAGTTCGTGTCTACTACACGGAATTCCGAGTTCTCGCCGGCGTCGTACCCAAGTGTCACGCATGAGTCTTTTTGTCAACTTTACTCAAGACAGACGGAAGCAGAGTCGATCAGCAAGATGAGATCAAAGTTTTTGGAGGAGAGAGCTAAGTCGGTTGAGGTAAAGAACGCCCTAAGTACTAGCACAAGCTTCCAGCCATCACCGATGGACTTTCCATGAGGAGTGAAGGAAACTTGAATGTGGAGGACGCAGTAGGCGCAGATGCGACCACGAAGTGCTATATAATTTGACAGCTTTTCATTATAAACGAGATCGTCTCGTAGCGGTCACGCTAAAGAACCAAAAGGAAAACTGAGCCAATGTATTCCAGTTCTGTGTCCCTAGCGCAATGTGCGAGCTTCCAAGTCAGTGTGAGATAACGCGATTGAACAAATAAATGACTTTCACATCCTTCTTTGTGCCATCCTACGTCTGGGATGATGTGATAATCGTTGGTTACAGGTTTCCATTCAACGCTTTCGCACATCGAGGCCATGCGACTTGCTTTCTGGCCTTATGTGGGACGACATGCCTGCACCATAGCCAAAGCTAGTACGTAAGCATCGTGCAAAGAGAGTTCGATCTATCAACCACTCGAACGCAACATACAGAACACTCTCATGTGCAACTTGAACTAGAACAATTATGGAGCAAATCAATTCAAACTCGCAACACATTCAAACTTGTGTGCAGGAACAATGAAAGCGCATTCCTCGAGACGGCAATAGGACCCAAAAGTGCTTGTGATATGTGGTCCGTTTATCTACAGACGGCAACCTCGTCGGATAACATCGTAAAAAGGCGATACATGTGCTTACATTGACAATGCACAAAGCTTGGAAGCCAGTTTCATGTAGAAATCATGAAGCTTCACTGAATCGAGCAATGACTCCATGGAGCTCGACATAAGGACCACACGAATAAAGAGATAGGTTACGTTAGTGTTGTCGCTGGTATCATCGATCTGAAAGCTGCGGGTTAAAGAGCTCTCCTAGTGGTACATCCTACTTGACGCTTAAGATGCGTCGAGAGTATCTCTAGCATTAAACATGGCAGGCAGGATCACTTAAGCGCGAGTGCGTCTCCCTTGGGGTGACCGTCTCCACGTACTGCACGTTATCTCCCATAGCATACGACTTGTGGTAAATGCCGCCTTGTCCAGTCTTGCGGGCCTGAATGTACATCCCCAGTCCGAACAGCACGACGATGCCAGCAAGGTAGCCCCACCAGGCGCTCGGGATCGAGTAGACCCAGTCTCCATTAGCATCCTGCGAAGCATACGACTTGAGGTCGTTGGACGACGGGAAGTCACCTGCAAAGTACCCGATGCCCCAGACCAAAATGGCGGCACCAAAGAGACTGGTGGCAAGGATCAACACAGGCTTCTCGAGCTTAATGGCCAGCACGCCGCCCAGAATGAGCAGCGCGACACACAACACGACGAGCACCACCTGTGGCTCGCTCGGGAAGATCGCGTAGCCAACAGAGTTGTGAATCATCATAGCAAGCGTGATGCCAGCGGCGGCACCGACAGCGAAGATGCCCACTGTGTAGAGTGACATGACAAGGCTGCCGGAGATGAGACCGCCTATCACAAAGGCGATCCAGGATGCCATGAGGAACCACTTGTAGCCGCTGAAGATGTACTCGACAATGATGCCAATTCCAACACCGCCAATCACGAAACCGACAATGAAGAGGGTGGCACGGAAGAGACGGTAGCCCATAACGATCATCAAAGCTCCGACCACAATTGCAGCAATGCCCAAGATGCTGCCTTCAATGTTAATGCCGTTGGCAGAGTTAAACATGGACTCGACAGTGTCGCTAGCCGGCTTCACTTCACTCATGACGGACGAGAGCTGACTCATCAGGAGTACGAAGAGCATAGGCACAGGAGACGAACGACGCATGTTTGCTGGTGTTTCTCCCTTAGTTTGGGTGTAGAGGCGACGTGGACTTGATGGGAAATCGAAAAGTGAGAGGACCAGATGGAGTCGCACTTGCAAATGCTGGCTTTGCGCGTAGAAACGTTTCACTAGCTGAGTCCCCCCCCCTCAGTTTCTTTCTGTTGGACACAGCCGAGTTGCTATTCCCCTAAAAATTGACTGGATCTACGACGAGGTGGTTCCGTATGCAGTATTTGAACAGGGTTGACGTCTGGATGTTCATGACCAAAAAAGTTGGCCTACGATTTGAACCAGTACTACGATGGGACAAGTGACTGCTCGACTTGATCTTGCTGACTCTTTCCTGGGAAAGTATTCCAGATCCTTCTCTAGAGCTGGGATCTAGAGACTCCCGAGGCCATTTTATGCATTGACTGAGCGGACGCCGTAGGTTAAGCAAATCCCTCCGTGCACTACCGTACACTCGTATAAATGTTAGAAAACCTTAACGGGAATCCTTAAAATCACTCGAAATGTCACTTGATGCAGCAATTGGCTTTACTTTGGTGTAAGCTGGACCGGTTCAACGTCACATAACTGACGTAGCATCAGCAGTTTGGAATTAGAACGGGTTCTTGACACAATGTGAGCCTTCGCTTCAAATTTTGGGGAATAGAATTCATCATACAACCGTAAATGCGAGCTTAACCTACGAAGATATTTGCAATTCGACAAGTATTAAAATGAAATAAAGCCGTCTTTGCAACTCTAGATAGTCAGACAATGATTAGAACCAGTTCGGAGCGCGGTATTGGATCTGGAATCTGACAACTAAGCTTCAGCCGAGATACTGTTGATTGTACGAAGCCACAGAAGCTAGCAGAAGCAGCACTCGAGCCACGATCGCGCGTGATAGCGCCGTTCCAAGGTTGCAAAAACTCACGCTTTGAACTGATTCCGAAGCGATGTCGTACTTTGATGAGTTGTTGTGGTCCTACAACGAAACGGAAACATAGGACAAATGGTACAAGTCTTGGATTTCGCAATGTGGATCTACATCTTGCTAACTAAGCTGGCTTTATACGTGGCATCGACGTACTTTCAAATGTAGGAAATAGAAGGGGTGGACGGTATTGACTAAAGAAGAGATAGAGATAAAGTGACTGGCTAAGTTTTACTGTGCGAATTTGAAACTCAGTGTCACGAACCTGTTATGGTCACAAATGCTAATATTACGTCAGATATGTGACGCTGAACCGGGCCAGCTTGACTTTTGAAGCCTTACACATAATTTCATGCGTCAGATAAAGCTGATTTTGAGCATATACATTAAGGTTTTATAGAATTTAGGGTTAGTATACGCGGATCGATTGCCTCAACTTACAGTGTCCGCTCAGTCAATGCGGCATCGAGAGAATGTGCATGGGACAAGTTTGGCACCCGCATCGAAAATAATTCAGACAATATTTCAGTGCAGGAATATCACGAAGCCCTAGTCTGCCTCTACTGCTAACTGACACTTTCCTCTATCCACGATTTCTGACGATACTATACGCTCCTGCCGCAATGCCACACTCTTGACATGTTGATGGGTCGTGATCACAGCAGGAACTGTACTTTGGCTTCGTGTGCGGCACCATTGTGTTTCTCTTGCCTTTTAGCAGCTTCAAGTCGTGCTCAAGGTCAGCACATCAAACAGCTGGTGGCACTGCAGGCGGAGCTTGCTCATCCTGAACTAGTCCGTAGAGACCACCGTCGCACCTGTCGCAACCTTGACCGGATGTTCTTGGTACCTCCGCACCTGCTCCAGTCTCCGTACATCACGGATGCTTTCTTTCTTATCGTCGGAACAATGCGCTTCGCTACCGCATCGATCACAATGCGAGCCATGCGCTTTTGAAAAAGCTTCCTTTTCTGAAACAGCCGGTCCCGCCTCGATGTAGATACTCGCGTTCCTCCAGAAGTATTCAGACACGTCTTGTAGCTTGTGGTCTTGGACGGTGACATCGCAGCATTGATTGGCATTTCTTCTGATGCACGTAATCGGCCGTATAACAGACAGTCCTTGCGAGAAGTCACTATCGAGGTCCTAGGAGGCGCGTCTACAAATCTGGCGCGTATGATCCCTCTTCGCCTTCTTCCGCCGTGTTGTTTGTTGACGGCGCGGCCACTTCTCTGCCTCTCTTGCTATGGACAAAAGATCTCTCTTACAGCAGTACATAGTCTGGATCTCTCAATGTAGCCCATCAACGACATTTGACGACTATCCAGGAGGATTCATTGGACTTTCGGACGTCTTCTTGTCTGGTTTCTTTTCGCCCTCGCTCTTTAGTCGGAACAAGCGCCGTATCCGTCTCTTGCTACTTAGTGCGACTAGCATGCTCGTATTTTTCATCAACAAACAGCTTTCAGAACTCGCACTTGGGAAACACCACACATGGGACATCTGGCTTCAAGCTGAGAGACGTCAAACACATTGCGTTTCATCGTCCGTCCATTCCCTTGTCGATGGTAATACGCCTCTAAGATTCCAGCTGTAGCTCTTTACTCACTTGTTGATGCGCGAGCCATAACCACCTTGTGTAGGCCTTGATGTATACGTCGTGAAAACAGGAAACAGCGAGAATGCCCCGACCGCGGTACCTCTTCTCGACCGCGCTCTGAAACTGCCAAAGCAGAATATCGTCTCATTGTCCTAAATGTGATTTGCCCATGGAACCCACTATGCGCTCCATTCGGTACTATCTGGCGTGCGAACGTCTCGCATCTGCCACTGTAACACGCATGCATTGATTGCTTTCACGAAGTTTCTCCTCTTTTTCGTGTACGACCATTATGATGCCTTCCAAACGTGATAGTTGAGAGGCGTTTATAGAAGTGCTATGATGCTGTCATTATATCCGGTAAGCCCAAAACCTTTCTTGTGTACGTGTCGAGCTCTGTGACAAGCAGATTCCGATTCTTCGATACCCTGATACTATCCAAACTACCACCGGCCATCATTGGTGCTTCCAGCGATTCTTCTCCGAACAGTGCATCCAGCAATGTCTGCTCGGCTTTAGCGATGACCATCTGCGCAGGAACGCTCTACAGCTTTACGCTCGGGAGATCCTTTTTCGAGCGCCAGTCTACCGTGCGTTCTGGGATCATAATGGGATATACAAATGAAAATGGTCAGCAAACTATCACGAGTCTGAAGCGTTTTGGTGTGCTCTGTCGACGACGTTCGCTTTCAGAAGTGCTCGCTGAAGCTACAACGGAGACCCGCGTATTGCTGATACAGTGAGTGCATGCCTCACGGGCTAGTATTTCAGACTGCTCCATCACAAAGCTCTCCATGTGAATTTCTGACGACTAGGACGAGGAGTTACAGCGCAAAATCGCTCTCTACCTTAGAAGAGCGCTTGCATAGGGCTCAGAAGGTGTGCAGCAGAACGTGCTTATCGCCAAGAAGGCGGTCAAAGTACGCGAAATGCGCTTGTGCTTCACTCGCAGAGTTGCATGAATGGGGGAGATCATCATTCAGTTTACGTTTCAGGGGGCAATGACGTGTCAGCAGAATTCTTGCTCTCTCGTTGAGCACAACGAGACTGCGACCGCCATTGTCGTACTCCAGGCACAGCAGCATGATGGTAGTGGATTGTTTCGAGTGCACGACATGCTCCAATAAAGCCATGGCAGACAACTTGGTGTCAAGCGTACTGCGGAGAAGACAGAAAGCGCTGTAACGGTGATGATCCAGAACCGCCATTAGTTGCCTCAGCTTCACCCACACATGCCCAATGACAAGAAGATCCTGGACGAAGTACGTGTTGGACAGCCAAACATCAACTTGCACGACGACAACAAATAAGACCAGTTTGATCGTGGACACAGCGCAGAATCAGACGTTGCAGAGCAAGGCGTTCTTGAACATCAGAATTTACTGGCTTTGCCAAAGTCGCAGCTGTTGTTTTCCACCAATCAGCGGATGTAAAAAGCCTTAAAGGCCGACATTTTCTCGATGATAGGCGCTAAACTTTCAGTTGATTTCTACGCTCGGATGCGATTCTGACGTCCAGCATCTACTTGATATCTGCGGATCACATGTTACAGATCGCGGAAGATCATGCCCGCCGGCAAATGCCTTTTGATTAACGTAATGCTGCAACCGCTTTGCTCCAAGTAGCAATTGAAGCAATGAGCTCCTTTCGCGAGTAGCTTCGAAGTGTCAATTGGTCTTGGTGAAGGAACGCCCTTGCACTCATGTGAAGCCACGTGCCCTGTCTCCATTTAACTGGATTTTAATCTTGACTAAAAATTTAACATCCGTGTCAGTTCGAGATCGAGATAGTGCACGACAACTGACTTCTGATCAAAAGATGGCTCCGAGTTGGCTGCCAGTCTAGGCTTTTCCGTCCAAGTTGTGCGTGCCTACCTCAATGCGAGCGACCAACCGACGGACCACTTCGATTGTACGTACACCGGGAAATATGTGCACCAAGACTTGACGACAAGGCACGTGTGACAATACCAGCTCCAGCACTGGCCTTAAGTTTAACGCATACATTCTCCATAACCGCCCAGTTCGTCAGTTCAAACCGTCGACTCTCTAAAATTATAGGCGCGGGCGTGCGTGCTGGGACAGTCCAAGCTAAACCCGCCTCGTTTGCCACTGAAAAAAACGTCCGAATCCAATCGCCAGCTTCAATGTGTGTGTGTACAAGTCAGATAAGTGCTGTTCCTTCTTGTGTCAAACGGAATGGTATTCCACACGCAATCATTTGGAACCTAAAGTCAATTTAAGACGTAAGAGACATACATTCAACAAGAAGGATGGCAATATAGTTTAAGTGCAAGCTTCTCTGATCCTTCTTTAAAGCAGACGAGACCCAATGCAAATCCACTGTATACTACATAAACCAAAGATCAAGTTCAGAAGCTGCCGTCGATCGTTAATTCCCCGTCCATCGACTGATTTGTCTTGTCCTTACGGTCGCTAGGGACCAAGTAGCAAGTTGTTTCATTTCATAATTGGCCTTGAACGTCGAGGACGAAGTGGTAGCGCAATCCTCGATCTCTTTGTCCATGAGACTCTCAGCTATCTTAGCATCGGCGGCGCTCTATGCAGCGCCTTCTATCGCTCAGTCAACCACTACCACCGACGTGTACTACCCAACTGTCCTCAGTGCAGCTGGCAATGTAACTGGTCTACCCGGTGGCAATGAATTGTGCGGCTCGCAACGTGTGCGCAAACCCTGGGGCGCTCTTAGTTCAACTGAACAGGCGCTGTACCTCGAAGCGACAAAGAAAGCGTTAGATGATGGCGGCGTTGCAGACTTTGCTGCCATTGCTGCCGATTCCTTGAGCCAAGCTCAAGGCCAGTACTCCTGTGCCTTCTTCAGTTGGCATCGTCGACTGCTATTGGCCTACGAGTCATACTTACGTGACCTGGATGATCGCTTTGCTTGTGTCACGTTACCTTACTATGACGTGCACACAGCCTACATTCAAACTGTAAATGGCGAATGCAGCAACATGTTTGAGTGTAGCGGCATCTTTGAAGCTATTGGTGGAGCTGCGAGCTCAACGGATCAGACCACCATGGCTCTCATGGGTGCAAACGCCACCGGTTTTGCAGTGACCGGTACCCCTTACGACGATGCTTGTGACGACAAGGACGAGTGCAACTACGTCGTGCGTGACAACTTGTCCAACAAACCCGTACCCAGCGGTGCTAGTTTCGGTACGTTCCAGAGTGTCGTGGCTTCCTCGGGCGACTACGCCACTTTTCTGCAAGGAATTCAATACGGAGTACACAATGAAGTGCTCGACGCAGTTGGTGGCACCTTCTCGACAGCTGCGGCCGCTCATGATGTGCTCTACTACTCTTGGTACTCTGCTCTTGACATGTACTTGCACGTGTATCACCTGTGCCGCATTGGCGTTCCTCTCACGTACACTGAGATCGTTGAGTCACTCGAGGCGTACGCGAATGCGACCCAAACTTGCGGTGCTGTGGATGGCGTCGATGCCAGCACAGCTCTCATAATGAGGACCACCGTGAATGGTCAACTGGTGGACGTATCCCAGCATCCGAAACTCGGCGAGTACTTTGGCTACGTTGGTAGCGACAACTGGAACTATGCTGACATTCAGCAGCTTGGAGACTATTCGTACACGTACCAGTTGCCGGAAGTGCTGCGTCAGCAGGTCTTAAGCAACAACGACGTGTGCACGGGCTTCAACCGCGCCTTTGCGGCAACATACACGCCATTGAACATCACTGCTGCCAAGAACACTATGGCCAACAGGACTACCACGAAAACAACAACAACCCGGACGACTACACTTGTGGACGGCAAAAAGGTGACGACGACAAGAGTCACGAAAGTGACGACCGCGGCGAATGGCACGGCAGCGTCATCGGCTCAATCTACGGCCACCAGCGGTCAGCTCATGAGCCGGTACAATTTCACGTACCTGGGCAACTTTAGCACGGACAATGTGGCTTTCGGTGAGGGCACTTTTGTCTCGAACGGCTACATGGGGTACACGGCGTACTACAGCAACGGAGCTCTTACGACGAAACACAACGGAATTGTGAGCACCAATCGCACGTCGACTTCAACATCTGTCTCGACTGGAACGGAGGCCGTGTACTCAAGCACATCGAACGTGGTGGCGAACGTGAGAGTGGGCACGCGTTCAGTAGCTCGTAACATTACGGCGTCTGTGGCAACATCCGGCAAGTACTGGGCGTGGCTCCAGACGGCGTACGATGGACTGTACACTCGTTTCGAGGGCAATGTGGACTTGGTTACGACACACATGAAGCTGCTCGAGTGTTACACGTACGATAGCGTCTATGGCTTGTCCAACTTCACGTCCACCTTTGTGGCCAATAAGAACATGGTAACGAACCGGATGGAGTGTGGTCAGCGTATGGACCTCGTCCGCTCCGGTCTGCTGCAGTTGGCCGTGCGATCAAATGCGTACACGGCTGAGAGTCTGACATTTGCCAGCTCGTCAGTGATCAAAACCATCCGCACGTCGTACCGACGCGTGACTACACGCAGTGTGACGTACGTCCGCAAGTCGTTCACCCAGAGAGCGCAGACGAATCTCAAGTTGGCACAGGAAGCTTTGGGCAACATTACTGTCACCTCGACCGATGACCGGAACAACGGCGAGAAATTTACTTCTGCTGTGAACACGGGCTACGTGGCGTCGAACTCGACGAGCACGACGCAGCAAAGTGCTGGAGGCGCTACAACGACGAACACTGTTACTACTGTGACGACACCGACCGATGTATCGGACACCTTGACGGAAGCGTCGTCTGAATTGAACGACGAAGCGACGACAAAGACGACTACCGGACAAAACGGTACTACGCAGACGACAAAGACGACAAAGACGACAACAGGAGGTTCAACGACCACGCAAGGTCAGACCAGTACTTCGACCACGAATTCTGGTATGACGAATACCACGGGTCAGACGTCGACGACCAATTCAGGCAACAATGTCCAGACATCGACTACGGACGACCATGACCATGACCATGACCATGACAATGACCACAACCAGTCTACCGTCAATGCTCAGACGTCGACGACGAACTCGGGTAACAATGCTCAGACACAGTCTACCAATAATGCGCAGACATCGACGACGAACACAGGCAACAATGTTCAGACCTCGACGACCAATTCAGGCAACAATGTCCAGACATCGACTACGGACGACCATGACCATGACCATGACCATGACGACAATGACGACAACCAGTCTACCGTCAATGCTCAGACGTCGACGACGAACTCGGGCAACAATGCTCAGACACAGTCTACCAACAATACGCAGACATCAACGACGAACTCAGGCAACAACGTTCAGACATCGACTACGGACGACCATGACCACGACCATGACCAGACCCAAATGACGGATGACCATGACCACACCCAAACTACGGATGGCCATGATTACACACAGTCTACCAACAATACCCAGTCAACGACCAAGGACGACCATGATGACCATGACAACCATGATGACCATGATGACCATGATGACCATGACCACAGTTCCAAGCCTACTCCGGCTCCCACGAAACCCGATGGTACTCCGGCTTCCAAGGCACCCGATCGCACTCCAGCTCCTACGACGCCCGGTGCTACTCCTGCTCCCACTACGACGCCACCACCGACGTGCGTCGATGTGTCTGTGGAAGGTGACGCGACATACTGCATTAAGGGCCCGGTCTGCAATGGTTCTGGCAATTTGCCGACTGGATATTTGTGTCCGGTGAAGGGAGACGTTGCTGTCGACTCTTGCCACGAGACGTTGTCCAGCTTTACGAACTCTAGCAATTGTGTGGCGCCGAAAGATGCCGTGTGTACGCGCATCCATACTAATGCATGGGGCTGTGTATTTGAATCAAAGCAGACTGGTACTCCCCAACCAGACATGCACCAGCCTACGCCTGCCCCGACCAAGCATACACCTGCCCCGACCAAGCCGGAATATCGTCCTACGCGCGCTCCAATCAGCCCGAAAGATGAGCCTACAACTCCAGAATCGGAGAAAACGCCCATGACGTACCCGACTCCAGTCACTCCAGCTCCGACACAACCAAACAAGAAGACCGATGAACCATCAGCAAAGGTGCCGGCAACTGGAGCCAAGAGCCACACCAATACGACGAAACTGCCGAGCCACGACGATGATTACGTTTTCGAGCAGCAAGAGTCGCAGAAGCAATCGCAGCAGACGCAAACGCAGCAGACGCAATCACAGCAGACGCAATCGCAGCAGACGCAACAAGAGGCATCTCCTTCTACGATATCTTACGCTGCCAGCACAATGGAGTCGAGCAGCGCGAGTACGGGAACTGGTGCATCCTCCGGTACGATCGTGGGGATTGTTGCCGCTGTCTGCGCTGTTGTCGCCCTGGCTGGTTTTGCCGCCTACAAGAAGCACGAGCGCTCTAGCGCTGACGAAGTTGAGGGAAATGGCGATTTGTCACCCATCGCGTACTACATTCGACCTATGACCCCAACGCCTCAACCGGTCAGGATGTAAGCGGACCACATTGTTTGTACATGTGATAGGATGGTGATGAAGATATGCCTGCATGTTCTTAGTTAAAACTGTACCCATCCTATCAAACAAATAAAAACTGCCATACTTATGGACATTGAATTTCGACGTTTCTACTGTAAATGCCAGCCAGATCTCAGAATCTAGATTTAGCATCTCAAAACCTTGTGGTCCTAATTCCATACAAACGCCAAGTGTGTTTATTCTAAGCGTCCTCACCACGCGATTTATCCACTCGATGCTGCGGTCCCAACTACTTCGTCGTGCGCTGCGTGTAGCGACAAGTTCCGTCCTTCCTGGAGCAACTTGTCCTCCTCGTCGGCATTATGTGCAACCCATTGCATTGTCCGTACTGCGTCCGCTTCAAAGATGCTCCATCCGTCGCTTTACTCAGTCATCCGATAATGAGCGTCATGAAGTGGAATACTTGGGCGTCGTATATAATGGCAACAAAGTGAAGAAATACAGCGCCCAATTAGAAATTGATCATCATGTGATCAGCGGCGGCGACTTCTGGACGGCGCTGGATGCCGCGAAAGCGTATGATGAGCTAGTGACACTTTACTGCGACTTGGACACCCCTCGCAACTTTCCGGAAGGAGAGACCATGGAATCGACCGTGAAAATTGATGGCGACATGGAGTGGGAAGCTCCTGAAGTAGGAAATCGTCATGCAAATGTCATTCCACCCATTCCACAGACTTATTTGACCATTGACGAGGTCAAAGAAGCTCTGGAACGTGAGAAAGCCATCGACGTGTACACTGTGGATTTAGCAGGGAAAAGCAGCTTGGCTGACTTTATGGTGTTTGCTACGGGAAGGTCCCAGGCGCATATGAGACGCATGGCCGACTTGCTGATTAAATCAATGAAGGCGAGAGAGATTGTGGACGATATGGACTATGGCGTGGAAGGTCGCGACTGTGACGACTGGATGATTGCTGACTGCAACAATATTGTGGTGCACTTGATGCGTGCAGATACGCGTCGTATTCTGGCGTTGGAAGAGCATTGGGAAAACATGGTTGATGACAAGCACAGCGTCTATGGCGATATGAATGAGGACGAGTATATGGATAAGTTTGGCACGAGTGAACTCATGGAGTACTTGGAGGACGAGGACCACATACATGGCAACGATGAGGAAGAAGGATCGAACGTCGAGTGGAAGTAAGTAAACGTTTGGTACGAATCAAAAGATGCTGGTGTTCAGTTGAGTACATTACTAGCGCTTTGATACTTTATTGCAAGCTCTCAAGAACCTCCTTATTGCCACACATACACATACATACACACACATGTATGTATGCATGTATGTATGTATGTATCCAACACGCCTTATGCTTTCAAAGATTTACACCATGTCTTTAAGTTTGGGTTTGAAATAAATACTCCTACTACTTTGTCATCTGCACATTCTTGTTGCGTAGAGCTCAGGTTGATCATCTAACGCTTGTCAATTGGCAACGTCATCGAGTCGTCGTCAACGAGTCGTCATCATCGAGTGGTCATGCAAGTAGCAACGCGGAGGAAAGGGATGGCCATCGTTCGTCACGTGGACAACATTCGAGTACATCGCACGTCAATCGCCTTCGGAATAGGTGTCGAGCACAGCAGAACTACAGGCAATAGGCAATCAATCACGTCGAAAAGGAGTAATGAGTCCTCATCGACTGACATGAATGCATACTACGCGTATCACTTCACTCAGAAACACGCCAGGATCTGCAGTTTCAACGGAGGTAATGAGCCCCGATCAACTGAGCCTGCTGGCGAATCTTTGAGCAAAGCCTGCTATGCCTTGACAGCACCACATCCAAAAGCTACCAACGGTGCAATATAGAGAGCAATGAGTCTCCAAATTGTCGTCACTAGAGAGAGGAGAGTAATGAGCCTCCTCTTCTCTATGCCTCCTGTATCCTTCTCCTCCACGTCGATCTCCACATGATCCCACCGTCTGAAACGACCTTGACGAGTTACTCGTATCAATCGAGCAAATGAAGTTGCAGCGTTGGGCCAGAGAAATGAGTCTTCGCCCTTCACTTTCACATACTCAACTTGCCACACACGATACAAAGTAGAAATGGGTACTTCGTAGCGTATCGTGCGGCCATATCACTCCATCGACCGAGCAAGCTCAGCTACCACCGTGCAGCAGCACCGGCCATACACGAGTCCAGTTTTCGTCGCAGACCGCTAAGCTCCTGTTCTAGTCTTCCCGTCGGCTTTGCTCCTTCAAGACGCGCGACGTTTCTTCTGTGGCCTTCCATGTTATCGCTGTCACTACTGCTCCTGCTACCAAGGCGGCGTCCTGTTACATGTCGTAGACTTCGCAGGCTCCGTAAGCTTCCATTGCTGCTGCTGTTGAAGCTATTGCCATCCGATGCCGTCGGTGCGACCGACGGAGCACGTTTGTACGGTGCCGCACGTGCTGAACGTGCCGATCGCGGTGAAATCTCAGGCGAAGACGACGTCGGTGACGTTCCTGCTCGAGATAACCCCAGCTTTTTGCTCTGAAACATCGCCACATTCGTCGCCTTCATCTCCTCTGGCAACACCAGCTCTCTCTTCCTCACCCGTCTTTCAATGGGCATTGCCGTCACTTCTTCACTCTTTGTTTCTTTCCTTGTAGTCAGTACTGGACTCGCACTTGGACTGCTTTGGCTCTCCTGCAGTCTCACTAGAGCTTCCGTCAAGTATTTCTTCTCTACCCTCTTATCATGGAGTTTCCTCCTATAGCGACTGAGCTGTGTCTCCATCTCTCCAAGACTCTGCTCTTTTTCCTTGACCACAGCTACAAGTCTCTGCTCAAAGCTGTTACTCGTAGCCACGGCCGTCTCCACTCTGTTCTGCAGCGCTTTAATCTCTCTCTTCAACGTCTTGTTCTGTTCGTAATGCTGCAATACCTCGGCCTTGGCCTCTGCCAACTGCCTGGTAGTTCGGTCCCGATCGTCGCGATTTGCACGATCATATCTCGTCCAATAGTCCTCCTCCTGCTGTACCAAGCTCTTGAGCGCCGACACTTCGAGACTCAGCGCTTGTTCGCGGTCCGCAGCGTCTCGTTGAGCTTGACTGGCCTCGGCCGCTTGCGTCGCCAGCTCTTGCTGCAATTGGCTGATCGTCTCGGAGGTTTGCGCCGCCCATTCGCTTTGCTGCTGCTTGGTCTGACTCAGCTCCGTCGTTAGCAGCTCATTGTGACGTGCCAAGGTCGCCACTTGCTTCTCAAGTGCCTTAATTGCAAGTGAGAACTCGCTCTGCATCTGCGCTAGGACCTGACGGTAATAGACCCCGTCCGCCATTTCGATCAACGCGCGATTCTCTTCACTTCCAGGAGCTCTTCTAGGCTTGGGACGCGGCGAGACTTTTTAAAATGGTGAAAAAGACATTTAGGCGCGAAAAACTCGCGCCTTGACTGGAAGTTTTTCGCAAAAAAGATTTGAAAGAGAAGGCGAATATTAGCGTTGGGTGGTCGAGTATTACTCTTTGGAGGATCACAAAGTTTGATTTGATTGGGTGTCTGTGTGTGTTTTTGATGAAAATGGGACAAACGACGTCCTTGGCGCTGTTGAGAGTGGCGGGGAGTGTGCTGCTACTGGGTATGGTACACCCATGACGGTTATAGACCTCGTGCGCCATTGGATCAACGAGCGATTCTCTTCACTTCCAGGAGCTCTCTTAGGCTTGGGACGCGGCGAGACTTTTTAAAATGGTGAAAAA
>NQFO01005215.1:0-33019 GCA_003991265.1 Pseudoperonospora humuli | reverse complement strand
GTTACCCTCTCCGTAAGCTCCTATACTTCTGTGCTTGTACAAAGTCAATCTACTCCCTCGCAAGTAGCGGCCCCTCCCGCGCAACCTGCTCCCTCGCAAAGAGGAGCGACCCCTCCCGCGCAACCGACTCCCTCGCGAAGCCGCGATTAGAATGGATCGTAACAGCATAAGATTCTCGAGAGCTACTGATGTATCCTCCGCTGCCGTCACCATCGGAGACGACCTGGACAGAGTCAACACTAAGGAGAAGTAAAAGCTACAAATGACATTACCAATACACTCAACAAAAAGTAAACGCGATCAATAGCAGATCAAACCAAAATGAGCGTTTCAGTTTATGTCTTTGAACGTCAAACGTGCTGTTTTTCATTTGGAAAGTGTATGCTCGCGGTCTCCACCTTGACGACGGCAATCATGATCCATCTCATTGGAAAGATGCTTGCTGTATTGACGTCCGATACTACCACGTCATTTGAGTTTTAAAAGAGGTACGAAAGCAAGAATGAGATCATGGCAAGTCCTAGCGTGGAGACGGACGTAGCCACGGCAGAAGAGAAGACATTGATAGCTTGGGCATCACACGCGTCACACAGAATCGTCGCCCCGTTGGAAGCATCAGCCAGCGCAGATTCATTCGCAGCACAGACGACGCAGGCGTTTCCAACGCAGTTGTAGATACAAGTGCATTCGCCACTGAAGCAGCCAGCATTACTCCCGCTACCGCAATCAACCTCATCGCACTCTATGCCAGCACAATACTTTCCATCGGCGTCGTCATCGCATGCGCACGTGCTATTTCCCAAACACGTCCCCATCTCGTTGCACGCTGTAGTATCACCCTCCGAGCAGATTTCGCACTGAGGTCCACTCCACCCCGTATAGCAAATGCATTTGCCATCTTCACAGCCACCGTTGCCAGAGCACGTGCCCTTACATTTTGCGTATACTGCAACAATTTTGTCGACACTACTAGTCGGCAGCTGCGCCAACAGCGCAACCCGTTCATCGATAGGTGTGACCCAATCGTCCATTACCAAGCCGCCCGTGTCGGCCGACTGGGGGTTAAACGCCCAATAGAACGATCCGATTGATTGCTTCTCAAGGTACGCTGAAACTGCATTCGCCCACTTCTTGTTCTTGTCCTTCATTTGAGCACCCCAGGACCCTACGACTACAGCCTGGCCAGTTGCTTTTGGAACAAAGCCAAAGTACTCGTCCCACAGTTCCGGCATATTCTCTGGAAAGCTCGAGTCGCTCCACCACGGCGCTTTGTAGTCTACACCAGGTGAGATCAGATGTGGACTATACACCAGTCTCTCCATATTACTCAGCTTGACGGGATAGTCTTTAGCTCCCTGCAGCGAACCTCCTGCTTGTCCCCACTTTAAGCTGACTCCCTCAACATTCGTCTGCACACCTTGCACGAAAATCAACAGTCGCGGGCATTTCTTCAGCACCGCATTGCCGATCTTTGCAGCCTGCAAATTCCAGTCCGTGTCTTCATCTCCTTTACCCCATGACGCCTTCCCCTTTGGCTCATTCTTAATGTCAATAGCAAACACGTTCCAAGCTCCTGGATCTTCGCAATATCGCGTCGCCAGCTTCTGCAGTGCCGGCGTTATGTCACGAGGTACGGCAAGGTCCGGAAAATCTGGTTCCGACGCTTCGATTCGATGACTATCGAACATGATGAGGATGTTGCGTCGACGAGCTTCTCGCACGATCACGTCCAGCATCTCCAGATACGTTTTGCCGGCGAGAGACGGCGAGCCAGCCGTTTGTGTGCTCTTGACCACAGGATCGTCGAGTACTGAGTCCATGGCCAAGGGCAGACGCAGAGCGTTGACGTCGAGGCTGACGAACAGGTCCATGGCATCACCAATAGAAGTCGCAGTCGGCCATAATCCTTGCACCACGAGCTCGATACTTTCTACAACAGTCCAAAATTACCGAGAAATCAGTCGGACTCAATGAGGATTTGAGAGCAAACGCACCGCCGCCGAACCAGTTGATGCCTTTGATGTAGAACGGCTCATTGTCCGCTGTGATCTGTCCATTTACGGAGCGGAAATCAATGAAAGTGCTATGGACGTCACGTATGGAGAGAGACGCAGCGAAGAGGACAAGGAGACGACTCATTGTGAACATGGTACTTCGTCCTCGTTCGAGTCAGCAATGGCTCCATAACGACTATTTGTCTGTTCAAGTTGAGGTAGGACACATCATGTAATCCGTTTGTACCGCGAGCAGTTTTGGAATGGTGTGGTGTACATATTTTGCTATTGACTCGTAGTGATGGTCGTGAAGGTCGGCGACACGGTATTGGCGTACCATGGCTTAATGATCTATGAAGCGAAGGTACTAAAGGTGGACCATGGGCAAGGAGTGCAAGAGCAGACGAGTGATAGGGTTCATGCCTCATCAAATACCCAATTCTATTTGCACTACCAAGGATGGGCCAAAAAGTGGGATGAATGGGTACGTCATGATCGGGTGCTTGAGGACACAGCATCGAATCGTGCGCTACAGCAAAAGGCGAAGGAAGACGTTGGTCAAGCGAAGAAGGAGAAGCGATTGGCCAAGAAGAAGAAGATTAGCTCGGCTGGAGTGGACACTCCTAGCTCTCGGAAGTCGCCATTTAAGCGGCTTAAACGTAGCGTTGAGAACGACTATGAAGAGCTTCTGGGACCTAAGGAGAACAGCAGCGAGGAGAATGCATTGGCTAAACCAATCAATATCCAGATGCCCTTTTCTCTCAAGAAACAGCTCGTGGAAGACTGGAAGAACGTGACGCATACGCCACATAAACTTGTACCGTTACCTAGGAAACCCAACGTCAGGCAGGTGAGAAGAGCGTGGTTGATATGCGTGAGAGGAGATGTGGTTTTATTCACTGGTTTGATAATGGATGATGCAGATTATCAAGACGTACTTGGAGTTCAAGAAGAGCAAGGTCCGTGATGGCGAGGCCAGTGATGAGAAGGAGTACAAGAACATTGAGGGTATCATGGAAGGTGTGCAGTCGTACTTTGACCGCGCGTTGAGCTCGATTTTGCTCTATCGCATGGAGCGTCGACAGTATCAAGAGCTTCGACAAAAGCAGACGGAAGAAGAGCCCCTTTCACAGATCTATGGCGCTGAGCATCTTATCCGTCTTTTCGGTATGTGCTGAAAAATGGCGATGGACTTTGGTGATGACTAATGGGCATTTGATGTGATAGTGCGATTACCAGTTTTGCTATCCAGTTCCAACATTTCTCCTCGTGAGTTGCTACAGATCCAAGCACGACTCAACGACTTTCTCAAGTTTATCCAGAAGAATTCGGCAGCATGGTTTGTCACGGAGTATGATGCCGTGTCGGACAAGTATGTGGAACAAGCCACAGCAGCTCAGTAGACGAGTTTATATCGAGCCACATCTCTCGTCCTAGATGCGCACAGACTTCAAGACGTTTGAGAAAGTGCTCAGGGGATCACTAATCGCTCACAAAGTTGCCGTTTGAGGTGCGACGTCTGTGTCGAGATAGAGAGAGGCTTTTTCACGTATGTGCTGTACCTCTTGCCCTTCTTCTCCTCTGCATACTCGTATCCTTTAACGACGTAATCAAAGTCTTCATTTCTCGTCCATCTTGTTGCGAGTGAATGCACAAATCTGAGCAAAAAGATCTCTCGTCGCTACGTCCTCTTGCACTTTTAGTATAGAGTATGGACGTATTCCATCGAGATGTGCCGCACATTTAGCTTCTCTACCACAAAAGCGTCGAGTTCAAGCCAAAGATCGCAAGCCCCAGACGCAAATGTTTGTGTCCGTCATTTCTAGCTGGCAGACGTGGCTCCTCATAGCGGCGATGGTCTACGTAGCCTTTCAACTCCATCTCTTACCTGAAAACGTCGGCAAAGTCGTCGCCCGTGTGTATTTCTACCCAACGTGGCCCCTCACGTACTTTTCACGGCGTACCAACTATTGGACGTTGGTGGACTCTCACGTCCTGCTAGGAGCTGCACCAATGGCCTTCATGCCCCATGTGAACCACTTGGTCTCTCGAGGTGTCCGTGCAGTCGTCAATCTATGTGATGAGTATGCGGGCCCGATGGACCAGTACAACTTCCACCATATTCAGCAACTTCGTCTCCCGACTGTGGATCATTCCGAGCCGTCACTTGCATCACTGGAAGTGGCAGTGGCTTTCATTAGGACGCAGAAACAACGAGGTGTGCGAACTTATGTCCATTGCAAAGGAGGTGCTGGACGTAGCGCTGCGGTGGCCTTGTGTTGGTTGGTCGCTAGTCGTGGAATGGCCCCACACGAGGCTCAGGACTATCTCAATACAAAGCGTCGTGTGCGCAAGTCGCTTTACCTGCAGCCAAATGTGCTTGCGTTTTGTCACAAGATTCAAAGAGGAGAAGAAAAACGAGAACAATGACAAGAAAAACGAGAACAATGAAAAGAAAAAACCAAAACGAAAAGGAGAAACTTGCCATTCAGTTGGTAAACTTTGGTGGATTGTTTCTTGCTATGAGCAATGTCCTTCTACTTCAAGTCGTTGGCCACTTTCCTTGTAAGTTCAAGTCTTCTATGGACATTGCTCCTGGTAATTGACGAGAAAGTCAAATGACAAAGTGGCACTTTAAGTGGCCATGGCTTCGAGTCCAGCAGAGAAGTATCGTTTGCATTCTTCCATCTTGGCTAATGCTTGACCCTGACACTGTCCACGCGATCAGGTGCTCGTCAAGTGCGCCACGCAGCATTCAATGGACTCCATTACACTTGAATGCCTTTGAGCTTGTCGCCTTGTAAAGACTAGCACACAATGGTCTCTCACGTTCAGAAAACACGTCACCAACCTTTTGTGACGACAAGTGCTAGGCACCATAGAAGAAACCTCTTTCGAATACGTCATATTGATCATCGAGCAGTCGTCATGCTCTGGTGCTTGTGACAAAGATCAATTCTGCGTGTCCTTCAATACCTGCTCATGTTAGTGTTCGTAATAATTACCAAACCTGTTGTAGATCAAGTCTCGGTCATACTTGGCACGGGTACTTTCATCCGAAAGCACATTGTACGCGGCGGTCATTTCCTTAAACAAATCCGCATGAGTCGATGTCTTTGCTTTGTCTGCATACACACAAAAGTCGTCCTCTCAGCACTTACCCCATCACTCGAATCCTTTCAAATGACGTACCTGGATGATACACCAGCGCCAACTTCCGGTACGACTTTTTGATTTGGTCGTTTGTTGCAGTCTTCTCAATCCCAAGCACATCGTAATGCGTGCGGCGCTGCGTCTTTGGTGCCATAAACGAAGCGCGACTAGCGCCACCCGACGACTGGAATCTGCTGCTTCCATACCCTCCTCCATTGCTGCTACTTGCCCCTCGTCGGAAATTATCGTGAAATCTGCCATCGTTCCGCGACGAATCTTCCCAATGATGTGAACGGTGTTGCCGTTGCTGGCGTTCGGCACGTTTCTTCGCTGCTTCTCGCTGTCTTGCCTCCTCTCGGGCTTTCGCTATCGCTGCCTTTGCTTCGTCACGTTCTCGACAGACATCAGCTGTGGCATCGACTGGTAGATTGCGGGGCTGCTCGCACAAATACCGTTCAAAATCCTTCATTGCTTCATGGTACATGTTCAAGGCCACATGACAACGGGCTCGACGGAGCAGAGCGCGAGGGAAGTCCGGTTTTCGCTGCAGCGCTTCGTTGCAATCAAGGATCGCAGTATGATACCGTTCCAGTCCCATCTGAGCTGCAGAGCGATTGCAATAAATAATGGCGCAGTATTCTTCGTGTTGTGGATCAATCTGCACAGCCTCGGAATAAAAGCGTATTGCCTCCTGATACTTTCCTTGTTGGAACCGTTCATTGCCGTCGTCCTTGAGTCTCTTCATCTCTTGCCACTGCCGTTTTAACTGGATCACGTGGGAGCTACAAGGTGCGACAACTTCGAGAGCGTTCAGTACTTTAACTGCGTCCTCGACTTTGTTCTGGTAATGCAACGTCGTTGCCCATAACAACCCGAGGTCAAGACCAACGATCGCAATGTTTGCCACACTTTTATCCTGGAGCGACTTTGTCTGCACTTCCTTCGTGCTTCCATGACTCGACCCTTTGCCTTGACTGCCTTGTTGTTTCTCGATAATCGTAGTACAAAAGTCAATAAGTTGATCGAGTTGCCTGTCGCCACATAGCAATCCCATTAGATCCCAATATCAAAGGCTCATGTATGCAAGTACGTACTTTTCACGGAGTAAGACGCGAGCCTTTTCAACCTGTAGCTTTCGACAATTTGGCGCAAGTGTCAAAGCACTATTGATGTGTACAAGAGCTTGCTTAAAGTCTCCACAATCAATATACCACTTGATCTCGTTTTGTAGCATCGTCAATTTCTTGATCGTTGCTTCCATCTTGGTCAACGAAGCGTGATCTGCTTGGTCGCCTCGACTTACGTTGTCATTGTCTGGTTCTTCCATCAATTGCCTTGCCGTATTAATGTTTGCCTGCGCATTAACAGCATCGCCGAGTAGCACTTGAATACGTCCAAGCCGAAGGTACGCGCGTGCATACGTCGCGTCTACCTCAATAGATCGTTGACATTCGCGCTGAGCTTCGCTTATCTGCATCAACATCATCAGTGACGCCGCTCGGTTTGCATGAAGTTTTGCCTTATCAGTTCTGATCTCGGTCGTATACCTCACTGCGTCGCGATAGAGAAGCGCTTCGAGAAGTTCAATGCTTTGCCGATAATACTCTGCCGCGTCTTCGTAATTTCTTGAACAGTGTGCAATGCCACCCAGACGCTTCAGTTCCAGCCAGTCACGCTCGTCTTCGCTATCCATTTCAGCGTCGCCCTCTACGGACCGATTGCCCATAGTCGGGGGTGCTGAGCTTGCACGATCGCCACCAACTCCAACGCCTCGAAGAGCTGCGCGAAGAATTCGACGTGATCCAGCGTAAGCAGGACGCGTCCCCGTTTGCGGGATCTTTGCAGCTTCGCTTGGTTCCTCTTGCTGAAATGTCGATGCGTCGGATGATTGTGAGGCACTGGAGTGAGTCTGGAAGGAGAATACGCCGGAGTCGTTTGCTTGGTTCTGGTGCTCAGTGGATTCGTCACTAAACTGCTTGCTACTTGCCGCCGTCGATCCGATGACAGATCCAAAGCTTGTGCTTGCCGTAGGTCTTACCGCATGAGGATGAAGCGGTCCGTTGAATGATACTAAGGGAGAAGACGGATGGCTCTGGAAAGTGTGCGTCGCAAATGGATCTGCAGGAGGACTTCGACCATATTTCCGTAGACGAGCATTCTTGCGAGTACGTCGATGGTGCAATCCGAAAGGAGATGACGTCGGTGGAGACGTCGAGCAAAAGCTGGGAGATGGCTCTGGTTCCGTCGCTCCTACCTTGGCATCCTTCCTCGGACTGTTCTTGTGTGTAAACATTCCGCTTCTTCTTGGCCGCACGCGCGGGTTCTTTTGCGTATCCATACTACCAATTTGAAAGCCGCCACTTGTTGCAGTGTCGGCTGGAAATGAAAATTGGCTTCCTCCTGTGGGTAAAGCGGTCTCTGCTTCTCCAAATTCAAACGGATTACAAGACGTGCCATTGCCAAACAAAACCTGTCCGGGAACACTTGCACTTGACGTCTTTGAGGTCGTTGAACTTGCAGAGCCAAATTCAGTCGTCCGGAATGGAGATGACTCGGTCTTTGAAAAGGCATCCGAAGAGGTCTGGGAACTGGAGCTTCCAAATACAAATGAACCATTTGTGCTTGGAAATGGCGTTTGAGAGGGTGTAGCTGAGGACGAATAACTCGATCGCACGCTGTGCTTTTCATGCGCATTGTCGGCTGAATCGGATTGCTGAGGAGCAGCCGTTGCTGTGTGGAAAAGTGGGGACCCGAACGAGGACGACGAGGCCGCAAATTGGAAGCTGCTCGCGTTAAAGTTCGGAAGTGGTGCAGTCGTTGAAGTCGTTGAAGTTTTCTTCTTCCGACGGTCGGAGTTTCGATGCTGCATGTTTCGTCCTGCGACTCCAGTTGTAAAGAACGCAGGACCGGCTGGAGGTTCGGTAATACCGCTAAAAGAAGCAGATGAAGTGCCATTTGCTCCCTCTGTAGTCTCGGACGCTTTCGTTGGTGCGGCATTGGTTGAAGTATGAGCCGCCTCAGTCGAATTTAACGACTTGTCATGTTTTGGCCTGGAAAACGAGTCAAACTTGCGATTCCTGTACGCTTGGCCAAACAAAAACTCCCCGTTCGTTGAATTCCGACTCCCAACGTCACTACGTGGCCTTGGATTGTGCACACGAGTGCCATGGCCGCTATCACCCGCACTTGATACTTTAGTAGCAAATTGCAGTGCCCTATTGCCACTCCCAAAGTTGTACGGCTTTGGATAATTACCGCTTTGTCCGAGCGTAAAGCCGCCTTCAACTGGAGCACCAGATGCCGTAGCTGGATGCTTTGGACTTGGACTCCGCATGTGCGTATCTTGTCCAAATTCTGCAGCTCCTACCTTTCCAAACGTAAAATTCGGCGTCTCGACACGCGTTTGCTTCGCTTCGACTGAAAACACTGACGGGATCTCCACGCGCAGTGTCTCGACCGACCGAAATTGCGTCTCGTGCATTGTTTGTCCATCCGCTACTGGAGCGTTTGTCTCTTGCTCAGTCTTTTCCTTTGTAGCTGCTGCAGTTGCCGCTGTCGTATGCTGTTCCTGCTCTCCAGTAGACAGCGTCGAGAACCTTGGCGATACTCCAGTGGGATGAGCACTTGAGAGCGTCTGTCGTCTACGTGGCCGCGTCTTTTTCTTCTGGACAATCCCAGGAGCGAACGCTGCCTGAAAGCTCCATCTTCCTGCCTCCACATCAAATAAATTGGGCATCGTCGCAGTCGATCGGTCTTTATGGAACTGCTGCGTCTGCTGCTTACCTTCCTCCTCTCTCTCCGTCGCCGGCTCCTCCATGTCGTCCGATGTCTCCATGCTGCGTCTCTTGAACGCGTTAAGTCCAAACGCAGCTCGCAGGTCCTTCCATGCGTAGAACACATCGCGACTCTTCTCTTCCTTGTCTTCTTCTTCTCCTTCTCCTTCTTCTTCTTCTTCTTGTCTATCAACAGTTTCCTCCTCTAGCAGCTCCTCGTCCATGTCGTTGTCAGGGTCCAAGTCGTCCGTATCTACAGAGCTCGTGACTGATCCAGAAGCTTCCAATGACGTCCTAGAAGGCGCATAATCCTCGTCGTCTTCGTCGCTCTCGGGGGACCGCATCTGATACGAGAATGAATCCGTAGGACTCGACGGGATCTCATTAAACGACGACCACTGACTCTCATCGTTAAAGCGGTCGTCGTGCTCCTCATCTGAGCTCTCTGGGTACTCTACCAGCTTCACCATGGCGCGCAGAGTGCGGCGCTTAGACGCGGTCAGTTATGTGACTTGTATACCTTCAATTTCGACAAAATCAGTGAATACTTGAGTTTAGTGACACCTACGTTGCGTATTGTATCATAAGAAAGTTGCAGCTGCGCAACAACGTTCGTAACGAGAGGGAAGTACTGCAAGTCCACAATTTCAGACACCTGTATATTAAAACGAAGGCATAGAGTACGTGAAGATCCTCAAAGAGATGCCGTCGCTCAAGACCGCGAGCTACACGAAGCACCTGGAGCAGACGCGATAGCATCAAAGGACACGCGTCCAATCCCATGAAAGTGTTGACAAAGGTGTCACATAAGCGCGCGACGGTGATGTTTATAGACGAGTTCATGACGAACAAGCTGCCGCCAAACGCTTTCGACTGTCAGCTAAATGGTCGACACGAATCTATCGAAGCGAAGAAAGCGCGAAGAGGTTGTGCTACCACGCAATCGAGCTGAGGTTCAGGTTGAAGAGAAGCAGTGCTCTGCTGCGACCACGTCGAGTGTACGGCTAAGCACTGGGACTGAGACGTGAACGCCGCCATCAACATGGTCGGTCACTCTGCTCAAGAGCGAAGTGCGAGGACTCGGGTGCATGGAGCACTTTTCAGACAGTAGAGAGAGAAATTCGTGGAGGCGAGAAAGTGTCCATCCAGGTAGACCTGGGTACTCTATGAGGTGGTGACATTATCACGCTAACGTGCTTTATCTCTTGTTCTTCTTGATAACAGACACTTTCCGTCGTTTGTGCTTCGTTTTCTGGCCTTCAAGAGCTTCATCGTCGCTGTTTAGAGCATCTCCTACCTGTTTCCACGCCACGTCTTCCACCGCTTCAACGTCTGCGTCACCTTTTTGCCGCACTCGACCCACTTCCTTGCCGTGCTGATTGTCCCAGTCCTTGAGCTTAGCGCCCATCATAAAGTCGTCCTGTACCACAGACCACGTGCTCTTGGTAGTCTTTGCAGACTTGTCCGTCGTCTTTTGCTGCGACGCTTTGAGTAGACCCAAAAAGTTGTCCTTAGACATTTCTTTCACCTGCTTATCGTTACCGTCCTCTTTCTTCCCTTTCTGATGTTGATGTTTCTCGATCGCATTGAATAGAGCCACCACTACAACGAAAGTAACATACACGTATCAAGTGTCAGTACAGTCAGTCAGTCAGTCATCAGTCAACAAAGCAGCACTTGGCTCTCATTCTCGTACCTCCTTTCGTTGCAATCATACGCAATTTACGGTCCTGCACAGCGGTCGTGTGGTCGGGCAGCGCCATGTCTTTTTGCTCGCGTTCGCGCTTCTCGGCGGCGCTGAGTCGCGCGCTTTGGGTCTTTTTCTTTTCGCTCTGAATCTCTCGCATGCGCGCCGTCGTGCGCTTCGCCAGAATTGGCTGCGCGTCTTCCGCTACATTTTGCCCCAATATTTTGCTCATGGCGTCTCCGAAACCCACGACGTCGTGGGTCTCATTTTCTTGCTCGTCTTCGTCATTGGAACTCTCGGGCTCTTCTTCGTCATTGGAACCCTCTTCTTCTTCTTCTTTCTCGTTACTCTCTTCACTATTGCTCTCTAGTCCTGTATCCGATACAACAGCTGTATCTACCGGCACCTTTGCCTCGGCCTTGGTGCTTTGCTCGGACGTCGACACATTTGCCATGATCAACTAACTGTCAAGTGTTGACCAACCAATTCCCGATAATTTAGTATCACGAAAATTAGTCCCGCATTTGGTTGTACTATAAAAACCGTCTATTATCGGTATTGCGACTAAATACCACAATCATTTTGAGCGAAAAGTGAATATTGACGCGTATTTGTTCAGAATATGCATCGGTGAACTTGTACGTGACTAGAAGCAAAGCTGGAAGGAAAACGGAGGCGAAGCTCATTGCGAATTACTCGTTCATAAATGGTCGTCAAAAGCTGGCAGCAATTGCCTTAGTTCGTAG
Source organism: Pseudoperonospora humuli (assembly GCA_003991265.1). NCBI lineage: Eukaryota > Oomycota > Peronosporomycetes > Peronosporales > Peronosporaceae > Pseudoperonospora > Pseudoperonospora humuli. The sequence goes on along the minus strand of NQFO01005215.1, from coordinate 21,666 downwards.
TTGTTTTGTTCTGTCACTGTCAAAAACCAAATCCTGTTGTAGCACCATCAGCGTTAAGGAATAAGTACACATGTACAATGCAAGCAGAGGGGTTTGTACACTTGGCGATAGGTCTTGATACACATCTAAGTTAATAAGACGGTGCCTGGCGTCCAAATGGCAGATCTCGAGGGTTGCCGTCTTTGTCTGTAAACAGCCACTTTTCGATCGCTTGCAATGGCGACGCCGTTGTCTGCGAAGTTGCAGAACATTGCCGTCCTGTTCTTCGTGACCGACGTGTTCCGGAAGCGGTCTGACGTCGCGTGAATGGAAAAAATTGACTCGAAGTCGCATCAGCGCTCTCTCGAGCAGAAAAAACACCAATCGACGACACAGACTCCGACTTTGTAGCAGGAATCGAAGCGTCCGAGGTCGACGTTGGTAACAACCAATTGGCGATCCGATCCGAAAACGAGTTCGCTTTTTTCTCGGCATCTGCCCGTTGACGCTTCGCTCGTGGTGCTTCTCGTACTTTGTCACTGCTCTCTTCGAAATCTCGTTTCCTCATAGCAGGAGGAAACGACGCTACCGCTGAAAACCTAGTCGATACCGTTTGTTCCGGCGTTTCCTCTGGAAGCACCTCCTTTCCTTGCAACGGTTTACAAGACGGCATAGAACTTGTTGGATTTTGTGTCGGCAATCCTACCAAATTCTGATGTCGTCCGAGAAATAATTGCAGCTCGTTTGCTTGGTTCCGCAACAGCTCCAGCTCTAATTCTAGTGCTGAAATCTGCAACGAAATGTAAGGAAACCATACAAGTACAAGCCAAAGAGCAAGAATACAATATGGACATACCGGTGAACGTTGAAACAAGCAGCTGACTAAAATTTCGCTGGTCGTAGTTTTGTCATCTTTCTGCAGCGCGTGCCACTTATTAATCTTCCTCTGGTCTTGCAGTCGTGCCAAAGGAAGAACAAAAGTCCCCAACAGCTCATCCGATCCAATTCTCTCTTCCTGCATGACATCAAATCGGAGTGTTCCTACAGCAGCCGGGAGGCCTTGAAACAGCAGCGTCTCACCCCATCGAGGCGCGCAGCTCACAGGCCTTTTCGTGGTCGTCTTTTGCTCCATAGCTGTATGATTCTGCGTCTTTTCAGTCGCTACCTCCACTGTCACGCGGACGTACGTTTGCTGGCCAGAGAAAAATCCGGCCTTATAGAGCAAATTGCGTCCAGCCTCGACCTTTACTTCTAGTTGAGCGACACTCAGTCGTGAATCTAGACGCTCGTCCACCCCTGCAACACTGTTGTAGCGTAATTCCTGTTGTAGGCGGCACAGTTGCGCCGATTTGGCCGCGCGTGATTCATCTAGACGGCGGATGCGAGCTTCTACGTCGTCTACCACGCTCATGCTGAAGAAGAGCGAATGAGAAGTCTCACGCTGTTCCAACTTTATTTGGTGGGAGCCAATCAGAACGTAGTACTGAACGGATACGAAGGGACGACAAGGAATAATTATCAACCTCAGGTAAGGAATTTTATGTGAAAGAGCGACGAAGCGGCTTGTGACGTGGACAAAGCTCCTGAGTGTAGACTTGGTTTCCATACGAGCTTTACACACTTACGGTCATTGGGGGGGTACATTCAGAAGGAGGAGAAAGTGATGAGCCGAAAAATGAGCATTATCGATGAAGGGGACTCACAAAAGTGGTCACATGAACTGATCGTATGATTGAGCGTAATAGACCTAGCCTCGGAGACTATTCTGTTTCTTAAATTTAATGGTATAAATCGGACGTTATCGTCTCTTCCTCGATCCTCGTCTCCTAGAGACAATCCGACGCAACAGATCCAAGGGCGCAGAAGTTCAAGCTGTTTGAAGTAAATCCACGTAGGATGTGTCACACCTTCACTAGCTATTGGTTTGATCATGCGTGTGGAGTGCGGTGTTTGTAAGAGAGCGATCTCTTAAAGCTATCTGTTGAAGAAAAGCACTAACACGCTAGCCACCTCTACGCTAACACCAGAATAAGCGACGGATACGGCTGGTCAATTCTATTGGTCTAGCCGAAGACGGAGAGCGAAAAGAGATGATACTAGATTTGAGATGCGTAGGAGAAGTCGAGACGTAGCGGCCACGACATGAACATCACCGTCGAAGGAAGCGAAATTAAAGTGGAATCTTCCGCGCTGGATACTCAACCCTGCGATTTCTTAGCGTCGTACTGGCGGCCGCGATATTGCGACTTCGCGCGAGTACCTTCATGTGGTTGGTTTCAATCAATTTCGTGCGTGGAAAGAAGGTCAGAGAAAGAAACAGCACTCAGAGTACGAGAGGTCATTGCAGCGATGCCGTTGTTCAAGACCGCAAGTTATAAGACGTATCTGATGCGACTGCAGTTCATCTGTAACAACGTAAGAGTGTTACCGCAGTTCTGCGTAGATCGGTTGCTTTTCAAGCAGATGTTCTTTCAGAAGCGCATGGCTTGCATGGCAGTTGATGCGTTGGCGAAGCTCATTATTTGAAGGTGAGCAAGAAGACGCGCGTATCATACGCGATGGAACAGGATACGAAGGTATCAAAGAACAAGTACCCAGAAGCGGGAGCAGGCGCTGCAGGTAGCAGAGAAGAATACTACAGAGTGCGTCGCTGTTAATGCGCCGCCGCGGTCCCAGAACTTGGCGGGCATGTTCTGGACATTCGCCTCTGATTGGATTTAATGTGAGTTGTATATTTCCAAATGACTTCTTTTAATTGGTAGAAATCAAGCACTAGTCACAAAAACAAGAAGCCCTCCGCCATTCCTCCCCCATCGCCCATTCAGAAACCCCTCGTGCATCATCATGCCTGCCGGAGAAGCCAAGCTCAAGACCACGCCATTGGACCCACGGTTTCCGAACACGAACCAGGCGCAGCATTGCTGGACACGCTACAATGAGTACGTGTTGTGCTTGAAAAACAACGACGGCGACGAGGACACGTGCCACAAATACTTCCAGCATGCCGCTTCGGTCTGCCCCAGCTCGTGGGTACGTTATTCTTAACTTGCAACTTTGTTCATTAGTTGAATCATTCAAATAATTAACATGTTCGTTGCAACTAATAATCAGGTTGAACGCTGGAACGAACAGCGTGAGGAGGGCTCGTTTCAGGGCGTGCAGTATTTCAAGGAGGAGGAGTAAAAGGTCGATGAAACTCCGTCTTCAATTTTTCTTTGCTTCTTCCTGCGTGAAGGTCAAGACTAGGGATGTCATTTTGTATGACAATTGAACCAAAAGACAAGAGCAAGCAGAATTGGCGAAGACGAACGTGCATTCAGTACAGCTCAAAGTCACCATTTGCTGCTGTTTTCCATGCATGAACAATCAAAAATGAAAATATCCGCGAAATACTTCCTGTTTTCATCCATTATCGATTTCTATCGCGATTCAATAGCTAAAGTTTCGTGGATCATCTTGATACTGGAAGTGTCAAGCTATCATTGAATTGACGCTGAGATTGTCATGGTCAAGCGATAAGAGACTCTTCTTGATTACACGCACACACACATACACATGTGACTCATTACTGAAGACAAAATGTACTCGTATCAAACTGTGCTGGCCAAAATATCGAGTCTTGACGTGTAGGTAATGTCTTGCTGGAGTTGATAGCTAATTGACGTCAGCCTTAAACTTGCATACTAAGACAAGAAACCTACTTACACATATATAGGACAATATACATACAGATGACAGGCTTTGCTCTCAGCCAGTCTAGTTCAACATCGGTGCGGCCATCTCTTTTTGGCTCTCAGAATTGGGTTGTTTTCTTGCGTCGCATGGTATCTCTCCAATGCCATCAGCCAAAATAGCCCTTAGAAACGCTGGTTGGGGTTATGAAGCATGCCTCTCATCGGAGATGATTGTAGCTGTTGTTGGCCTTGCTGCTGTGTCTGCATGAAAGCAAAAGAGCCCGTTGACCCAGGACTACTAGGATTGTTTTCGGAGTGTTCGTTCCACGAATCTGACGAAAGCATCATTGAGCTCTGAGGGGGAAGATTGTCGTCCAAGCCTGCGCTTTCGAGTAAAACATCAATGTAGTCACGAGGTTGCTGAGTTGGCTGCTGTCGTTCTCCTTGGTCTTGCTGGTCTTTTTGCTGCTGTTGTTGTTGGTGGTAAGATACCATTTGCTCTTGATGAGATTGACAGGGATGAGGATGAGACGTGAAAGGACGATGCTGCTGTTTCCTGTCGCCTCCAGATGCTGTACGGGAAAAGTCCATCGATCCAATCCCGCTATATTGAAAGGACGGATTGCTGTTTTGTGCTGCATTTAAGCCTCCAAACTTAAACGGCATCATCGGTTGATTCTGCAGCTGAGGCTGATAGAAAGTGTTGCCAACCGAGGATGAATTTGGGTTGATAGACGAGGGCCAGTCGTTGCAGGATTCAGACTTGATGGATGCTGACCACCCGCTGCTAGACTGGGACTTCACGCCAAATCCGGACCCTTCGTCAAAAGGCTGCTGTCGATTGACTTGCTGCCGTAGTTGTCGCTGCTGTTGTAGCTGGAAGGCATCCTGAGTTGAGCTGGATGAGATGGGAAGGACCACCGATGCGTCATTCTTGACGTTTGAGGCAAAGTTTGTTTGCTGAGAAGCCGATGTAGATGAAGACGCCATGAAATCTTCCATTTGGTTGATTGACACGAGCTTGTTGCCAGCTCCAAAATTGTTGTACTCGGTCAGGAGCTGATCACTTCTGCGCCGACCGAAAACGTTGGCATTCCGAGCTCCAAAACCACCACTTCGATCGTCTCCCGTTGCATTAATGTTCATATTCATATTCATGCCAAACGTATCACCGAATCCGGGAGGTAGAACGTGAGGAAGGCTCTGGCGCTTTCCGTGAGCAGGTGGATGAGGGTGACGTTGCGGCAACTCATTAACTCCTGCAGCTTTCCTCATGTAGATGTATTGTTGCTGCGTTGCCGTCAGATTGGCCTCTGCACAAGATCGAGCCTCCATTTCCAGTTCAAACTCCTGTTCTGCAGGTGTTCCTGCACGCTTGAGTCCAGGTACTAAGGAATCCGCTGAAGCTGCAGCAGCAGCGGCAGCAGCAGCCGCCGCCGCCAAGCCGAATGCTTCCGAGCCCGGTAACATTCCTGTCGAGTGGCGACGTCCAGCTGCTGCAGAGTTGAGGAACGTGACTGTTGCACCTGAAAGAGTGTTGGACTTCTGCCGCTTCAAGGCTTGTTGAGTCGGTAGTTGACTTCGAGCTTCAGCGAGGTCGTGAGCTCCAAAGTGAGCTTCAGCCTGTGCTCGAGCTTGTTCTTGGGCGTGAATGTGGTTGATGATGTCCATTGGATTGGACTTGATCGTTGCAGCCATAGCAGCTGACATGACTACCGGGTTTGCTCGTTCTTTTCGTTTGATGAGCTTCATCCTGTCCTTATCTGCCCGAAAGAAGAAAGGATGACTAAAGGTGCATATGTCGGTCTGTGTCTTGGTCCACTTCTTGAAGCCAAAGTAGTTCAATTGTCTCTGAAAACTCGACACCTTGTTGTGCTTGAAGTACTTGGGCAAAATCTGACTTGCTAGGTCATCAGGCTGAATGATCTGGAATGCTGTGCCTTCATGAGACCATGTAATGATTGCCGGGTCTTCGACTTCTAAAATCTGAAAGAGAAACCTCAAGAACTTGGGCACCCCAACATTCCGACGTTTAATCACATGCACTTGAGGTTCTTCAAGCCCTTTCTTCTCTTCAGATCTCAGATGATGCTCTTGTTCTTGTTCAGGCTCTTCATGAGGCATCACTAACGATGCCTGACGAGTTGCCATTTCGTCCATGTTGTTATCGGTCTCTAAAGTGTTGCTAAGCTCCGGTTTAGTACCTAATACAGGAAATGATCCAAAAGTTGCGAGTTGCTGCGCTCGCTGAGGACTGTCGAAGGGCGACGTAGACGCAGGAGGAAGCATGTCACTTTCGTAGCTGGGGAGCGAGGTGCTGGCGTCGTGGGGCTCTCGCTCGCGGTCTCTTTCGCCGAGCATTCTGTATTGTGCATCCTTTCACAGCCAGAAATCTTCGAGGAAAAAACTTCCATGGATTTTAAGCCAATAGTGGTCATTTAACAATGATTTATGCCAATGGAAGAGCGTAATACTTTGATTTTTTAGTGCAAAAGATCACCGACTAGTATGCCGACAACTGTAGCAAGTTAGAGGAAACTGACCACAAATGCAAAGGTATCTGGGGATAAGCTTTTTGTGTTTTTTACGCATTGCGGCAGAGAGAGAGGAAATAGACTTCGTTTGGATATGAGAAAGATCTTTGACTTTTATCCCAGGCAAGAATTCGAAGCTGATTAGACTATTCTATCTTTTGACCGAGACATCGCGCAAGCGAGCGCCAATTCGGCTTAGAAATGTGTGAGATAGCTTGCTGCCACACTCATAGATCTATCTACGAAGGGATACAACCAAAGTGAAAAGCTTGGCTCTTGCCATGGTGAGACTCTTGCGACTTTTTAAATTAAAACTATTGATAAAAGTTATGTAAAAATCACTTGTTTCGCGTGTGAGCCAGTTTGCACTACAGTTGTCAGTATTGTTGCGGAGAAACGTGCGCAACAGCACTGCCACGAGCACACAGTGACGTATGCTGTTCCATCTACTGGCTCGAGAAAGGATTGGCTGACTTGAGTCATTTTGCACTGAACTCGAAGCAAGAAAGTATCTTGCGAGGTCACCACAGAACAGCAAACTTCAATACGATGCGTATAATAGGAAGCAGTAGCATTGTCACCTACCACAATATCCAGAACTACTGATTGAATACTTTCTCATCTCCACGATTTTCTCTCTCTACTGTCTGAACTTCCAGAGTGACCAACCATGTTGATGGCGGCGTTCACGTCTCAGTTCTAGTACTTGGCCGTAAACTCTACGCGGTCACAGCGGAGCACTCCGTAGCACTTCTTCTCTTTAACCTGAATCTCAGCTCGATTGCGTGGTAGCACAACGCTTTTGCGCTTTCTCCGCTTCGACAGCTTCGTGTCGACTATGTAGCTGACGGTCGAAAGCGTCTGGCGGCACTACGAGCAGAGCTTGCTCGTCATGAACTCGTCCATAAACATCACCATGGCGCGCTTATGCAACGTCCGTGTCATCGGACTGGGCGCATGTCCTTTGATACCATCGCGTCTGCTCCAGTCTCCGTACGCTACGCACATCTTCATGTTCACCATCGGAACAATGCGCTTCGCGATCGCATCGACCGCCACACGAGTCATGCGCTTGCGAGAGATCGTTCACTAGAGAATCAGCTGGTCTGCGCTGAAGTTTAGCAGGAATGTCACGTTGCTCCAGAAATATTGCAGCCGCTTCAGGTACATCATGTAGCTCGCGGTCTTGAACGACGGTATCGCTGCAAGGATCTTTTCATACTCAGGTGCCGTTTCTTCAAATCTTCGTGTCAAGCAGTAAATCGCTTATAGCCAGCCGTGTGACGGTACTCCTTCGCGGTCATATATATGCACGATATCTCGCTCGTTACGACGCTTAGGTTGCGGGGATCGGCGGATCCAGACGGGGCGGTCCCTCTCTTTTTTCGTCTTCTTCTTCATCATCGTCACCTTCTTCGTCCCCTCTTCTTCAGCCTGCTTTCATAGCACCAGCCTGGTGTGCGGAGAAAGGACCTCTCTCGCAGCTGTACACAGCGACCGCATTTCAGGGTCAAGTCTCATGACGACATCCGGCAGGAACCAATGAACACTCGACAGACTTCTTGTAGGTCCTCTTTTCGCTGTCCGCCTGTGGTCAACACAGCAAAACTGATGCACCGCTCTGTCGCTCATGTTTGATTGGCAAAGAGGCGACGAGCGTACTGGTACTTCCTTTCCACTGTCATCTCCAGGAACTCGCTCTTCTTGGCATCACATTCTAAACGCATGGTTTCAAGCTGAAAGATGTCAAAAGCGGGGCGCTTTACTGTCCACTTGTTCCCCTCAAACGACTTCACCGACAGCGATACGCCAGGACGTTTTCAGTTGTAGCCTTTGACTTGCTTCGTGATGCGCGTGTAAGCCCCATGCACAGTAGTCGCCTTGAGCTTGATGTGCGCTCTCGTATAAGTCGTGGACGCAGAAAATAGCGAGAGAGCCCGGACTACCTTCTCGTTACACACCTCCGCCATTCTCTTCTCCACTGTGCTCTAGAGCTTTCACAGGAGCTGAACGTAGAATGCCAGATCATTTTCATGAATGCGATATGCCCAACAAATCTGCTGCGCGCTCCAGTCGGTGCCATCTGGCGTAAGAATGTCTCGCATCTGCAACGCTTCTGTCACATCCGTCTCGTCGGTACTCTTGCACGCACGCCTGATCGCATTCGCAAGTTTTTCTCAACCTCTTGATGAAATCACTACCGATCCTCCAAAAGCGCTCCGTACAATGAGTCGGAGACCTTTCTCAAAGTGCTCACGAATCATCACGCCAGCGTTGACCACCATCTGCCTACAAAGTTCACTTCTGAGGGTATAGTCTCCGGCACTTCAACGAGTCCGTGTTGTAATCTCTCTGAATGATACACACGGACACTCTCTCACAAATTATGACTCTTCTCTGCCATGAGAAGCGTCTGAGAAGTTGACGCAACGCTCGAACATGTGGATGTGGTCGGGCAGAGGGAGACTGTTCTCCAGACATTGAAGCGTGTGAAAATTGACCAGATGTCATGCCATCATCTAGATCTATTTCAGCGCATGAGCACTGCGTAGAATCTCTTGTTGAAGAAGAAGAGTCACGGTAGATGGTGTTCAAGCGACACGGGACGCTGGAGTAGTCCTTGCCCTGCTTGAAAGCGTTCTTCAAAATGGCGCCTATCTCTACGGCTTGGGCTCGGTCTGTATTTGAAGCGTCATCTTTGTTGTACTTTGTCGTGAGCTGTGGATGGTTTTGTGCTTGGCATACGTCTGTCGGTGCAAATGGAAGAGAGGATGCCTATGTATCAGTCATGCAGTCCCCTTGGGGTTCGCCACGCGACAAGCTAAAAGCCATCCACCAATCACAGTCGAAGTGTATGGACATGGCCCCTTCAGACGGTCATTAGAAAACGTCATAAAGATGAGAAAGTACTCACACAGGTAGACCTGGAAGTGACCTCTCTATAATAATATGGCGAACCTCGCGCATCAGCTTGCGAGACTGCAGCTTGGGGGTTCCGGATCACGCCATCGGCCTTCGCGGCGTCTATACGATACGCCCCACGTCAACATCAATGCTTCTTCTCTCTCCCTCCAGTGCAGCTCCCTGTATTTCTCGCTGCTCTCGTCTCTACAGTGTCCGGTGCAACGTGTCCTGTCGCTCAAAGACCAGCCCGTAAGTGGCTTCAATGGCCAAGACACAAGCTTTCCTCGCTCCGGACCAGTGTTCCAAGTCGCTTACGCTCATACTACGACCTTTATAGCAGCTGTGGACGAAGAGGGGGCGGTGGGGATCATGGAAGCAACCGAAGGACGTCGAAAATGCCAGTGGATGGCCCATCATAACGCTATCTTCGACGTTATTTGGACACAGGACGACGCACAACTACTCACAGCAGCTGGCGACCTGCAGATCAAGATCTGGGACGTAGAGACCTCAGCAATGGGTACTTTGGGCGAGTCAAACCCCGTCTCGACGCTGAGAGGACATGACATGAGTGTCAAATGTGTTCGTCAAGCCCCGGATCGCGCTCGTTTGTTTGCGTCGGGTGGACGAGATGGAAAGGTGTTACTATGGGATACTCGTATTACCAGAAAGGCTGTGCTGTCGCTGGAAAACGTGCACGCGGGGCCAACGCCGTCGCTACCCGTAAATGCTACGACATCTCGTAAAAAGAAGAGACGACGAGGAGCCACAACAGCATTGCCTTCATCTTCACCACGTAGTGTCACATGTGTGGAGTTTGGTGCTACCGAGAACGAGATCATTACGGCAGGTGCTGTTGATGCACGAGTCAAGGTTTGGGACATTCGACGTCTTGGCTTGGATACTTCGGGGAAAAAGAGAGCAACAGCTTTATTTCCAGTGCCAATTCGCGAGATATCGTGCTCAAGTCGTGAAGGTGCCCGTCGTGGTATCGCTTCAATGATGTTTTCTCCGAGAAGAGCTGGGGGTGCGTCTCATCTGCTTGTTAATGTGCTAAACGACTCCATTGCAGTCATTGATGTTGGCCATAGAGAGCATGGCACTGAATATCAGGAAGCGAGTACGAAGTTCCGGTGCTTTGGACACCAAGCAAGTTCATTTTATTGCAAAACTACGTTCAGTCCTGATGGAGACTTTATTGCTGGTGCATCAGTGGATGGTGTCGTGTACATTTGGGACGCGCGTGTTAGTACGTCGTACAACCACGTTATGTCATCGACCTGGTCTTGTCCTAATGTTCAGCAGCGGGCACCGTATTTGGCACTCAAGGCTCACACTGACGAGGTAAACGGAGTTACCTGGAGCTCCCGAGACTTTACTCAGCTTGCGTCGTGTTCAGATGACGGTACCGTACGGTGCTGGCAGTTCGGCAGCCAAGGAAACGAACCTCTGAAAAGTCCACCGCCAGATCGTGGGGATGGAGCTGCACGCTTTGAGTTACAATTCGCATCCCAGGATGAGTCTTGTGAGTCGATTCCAAAGGCAGAGTGGGCAAATTGGAGCACGTTTGTTACGCAACCGGATGGGTTTGCGTACCCTGTACGAGGAGCTACCCGAGCACGAGTCTCAGAGTCAAGCCATTCGCTATCTCCAAGAAGCTGGAGAGTCTACCCAGTGGCGCAACGAACGTCACCACAAGTAATGCGTCACAGCATTGAACCTCGACTACACCCCGTTCATGAGATTCCTATTGCACAGCTACAGCCACAAGAAGTACAGGAAGCCCAAGCACAACCAAAACGCCGCATAAAGCTACGACGAAATACAAAACCTGCAATCCAATCTAAGCAAGCTCAACGAACTCTTCTTGAACTGTGGGGAAGGTAACAACGGACTGATACTGCACAAGTGACACGACAAAAAAGCACGGACAGCACAATTGAACAAGTAGCCACGATTGCCAATGGCCAATCAATCCCACGGCATTGTTAATGCCAACATGTGAATTTCAAGTTGGCGATTTCTCTTTGTGAGTGCATGGATACAGCACGTTACACAACGTCCTCTTCGAATGCCTTCTCAAAGACGTCAAGAAGCTGGTCGATGTCCTTCTCGTCCACGACAAGCGGCGGGCACAGACGGATCGTGCTACGAGAAGAAACAATGCACAAGAATTAGAGCATGCTTGACAACCACAAACATCATAGCAATCTTACTTTTCACCAGCTGAAATGATGAGCACCTGCTTCGACAGCGCGTATTCAATGAGCGGGCCGACGGGCTTGGTACATTCAAGGGCAATGAACAGACCGCCTTTGCCGATTGGCTTGCGGACATCCGCCACCTTGTCAGGAAACTTCTGCTGCAGCTGCTCCAAACCGTTGGCCAGATAGTTGCCGCGCTTCTGCACATTAGCGAGGAAACCTTCGTCCATGATCTTGTTCAGTACCGTATTGGCCACAGCGCATACCAGCGGATTTCCACCAAAAGTTGTGCCGTGCTGACCAGGGCTTATAGCCGACGCCACCTTGTTCGACATGAGAATAGCACCAATCGGCAGTCCACCAGCTAGCGGCTTTGCCAGTGTCATAATGTCAGGCGTCACGTCGTACAGTTCGTGAGCGAATAGCTTGCCCGTTCGACCAAGACCGCATTGTACCTCGTCCGTGATGAGCATCGCGTTGTGCTTATCACACAAAGCACGCAGCTCATGCATAAACTCGAGGCCAGCAGGGTACACACCTCCCTCCCCCTGCACAGGCTCAACAAATACACCCGCTGTCTTGTCCGAGATAAGCTCCTTGACACTTTCAATATCGTTGTATTCGGCATAGTGCACCCCTGGCACAAGAGGCATAAAAGCTTCGCGGATCTTTGGCTTGTGGGTCAAAGTCAACGCTGCAGCTGTCCGACCATGGAATCCGTGCTTGAACGAAATGAATTCGAACTTCTTTCCCTCTAAGGGCCTATTGCAAGTCATACGAACTCGTAGTTAGTTCCTTGATTCGTCACCTTTCAAAGTCGAAATTTAAAGTCACGTACGTCCCCTGCGTGATGCGATTGGCATAAAGGCGAGCAAACTTGTACGCACCCTCATTGGCCTCCGTGCCCGAGTTAGCAAAGAAAACTTTGTCGAAACGCGAATTGTCCACGAGGGTCTTGGCTAGCTCCAGTGGTGCCTTGGAGTGGAATAAATTGCTCACGTGTGTCACTTTCTTGCCATTCTCCACGAGACTTTGATACCAGTCCTCGTCTCCATGGCCAAGAACTGAGACAGCAATACCAGCGTAAAAGTCGAGGAATTCGCGGCCTTGTTCGTCGTACAACTTGCTGCCTTTGCCGTGCGTGAACACGAGCCCTGCTTCGCCACGCACTCCGTCCGCATTGTACGTCTTGACCAAATACTTTTGCTCGTACACGTCCGGATTAAAGGACTTGGTGGAGTAGACAGCACGTGAAGCATTCGCCATCGACCGCAGCTTGTTGAGAGAGCGAAGAGACGACTGCATCGCACGAGGTACTAGAGGAATGTGGGGCGTCCTGGAGCCAACGGAGCTTTTTCCCGAGATGAACCGGATCTAGCAGGCTCATCCAATCACGCAATAGGACGCGAGCTCGTACTCTCAAATTTGATACTTAGCATTATAAAACAACAAGTTCTGCGTAGAAAGTGCGATTGTTAGGTTTGAAGAGATGTTTGTCCGCTTTGGTGGTTTTCTCACTTTGAAATTGACGGAGTCAAGATGCATGGAGCGAGACACGTGCGTGTTTCTTTACTTTACATGGCCCTTCTGCTTGCATTTTCTGCCAGTTGCACTGCCAAGAGTGGAGCGGTGTCAACCGCTATACACGCTGAAGACTCCAGGACTGACAACGCTCAACAACGCAAGCACGGGAACCGGTTTCTCAGGACTGAGAAGGCAGCACACACTGATGCAAGTAAAGTCGATGAGGAGCGGGCGACTCTGGTGTTCAACGAACGACTTGTCGACAAAGTTCAGACGAGCAGGTATCTGAACTTACTGCTGGACTTGAACACGTCGCTGAATTTGGCTCAAAGCAGGCTATTGGGGTCGGTAAAGTCGGTCGAAGAGATGGTCAGTCATTGGAACTGGAAGGCCTACACCAAGTACGTACGTATGATGTGGGAGCGCGACACCGGTGCAAAGCTTCCGTATGCACGCATTGGGTCTCGCTATCTAACGAAAAAGGAGACGCAGAAGGTGCTTATCATGCTGCTTGCTCTAGATGCATCCATGGATTATGTTCGCGAATATCTTGGCTTGCGGGGAATGAAACAGGTTGATCAAGTTCTCCACACGAACTGGAGAGCGCTTGAATTATACCGGAAGTGGCACAACGATTATCGGAGAGGGAGTAAAGATGTGCCATTTGCGAAGTTTGGCACAGGCTATCACTCTGAATCGAAGGCCAAGCAGACGCTATTATCGTGGGCGCTACAAGGGACCAAAATCAACGACGTCCTAACGACTCTCGGACTTGCAGGTTTATCTGAAAAGCAGATCGAGAACCACTTCAACTACGAGGCGCTCTTGACTTATTTGGAGTATTACATGAAGCTTGCAGTGCTTAGAGCTCAGAGAGCTGCTGCCAATAACAGAGTGATTGAGTGCAAAGGCTGCCATGAAAAGCTTTGAGCAACCTGGCTTCAACAATTGAGCGTCGAGTGTTTCTATTCAGTATTCCATGGCTGAGGCGGGACGGATGGGAGAATCTACGCTCGTCCATCACCAAGCGCTGGAGACGACGGTGGTGAACTTGGACCAGACAAAAAGCCTGAGCCCAAGCGCAACATCAAACAAGGTGACGGAAGACGAGGCCGCGTCGTCCTAATTGACGTCAAGCGAAGCGAATAAAGAAGAGGAACCACCTGCAGACCCAACCTTCCGAAGTGCCATGACGACTGCGACATCGCCCACGTGACTACGCGTGAGTTGTGTCATGTGTCTAAGCTCCACAGATATTGGGCGTAGAATCACGAAGAGACCATCACAGCGATGCCATTGTTCAAGCTGCAAGAGCGACTGCATTGTTTTTGGAGCACCACATGGTTCTTCAATTATTGCGCATTACTGATTTAAAAACTAAGCAAATATCTGATCACCCATAGTATAAATTATCTATTGATGCAGGTGCAACCATGCAGCATGTTGCTGCATATAATTATTGACATCTTTTTAATTGACACATTTATATTCAGGACTAGTATCAGATGTACTTCAATGTTTTCTTGATTTTTTCCTAGATTTTTGACACCAAATCATACAAATGAGTCCGTATCATATGTTGTGACAAAAATCCTGCACGAATTCGATAAGCAGGATGGGGAACATCCACTCGTCGTCGTTGCAGAAGTGCCTACAGGTCACATTTATTGGTGATGATGCCTCTACAGCAACACAAGCTAATGCTCATATGAGGTGCAGGCGATCGTACGAAACGTGCAGAAAAATTGTGAATACCGAAATGCTCGCTTACATGCGAAAATTAGTTTTCCACTTTGGTGGTAAGTGGTAATCTTTTGCAAGATAGTTCGATTCGAAACTGCTGTTACAGTGGCAGTGGCCACGATCTTAGAGAGCGACAATGCCTTTGGTTCAAGCATAGCATTATATGAAGCTGTACCTTGAGGCAATGGAGGTAGCAGCAAACGAGATGGCCGACGATTCCGGTAGGGATGGCTTGGAATTCGGAGATCTCAAAAAGGCCAAAGACGTTGTGTCACAGGAGAGCGAGTTTCTAGCAACCCTTCCAGCTGGTGACAATATGCCGACGCAGCTTCTGAAAAATAGCTGTGCAGGAAAAAGGCGGACAGCTGGTCGGACGACCGTCTCATCTTTGCTTATATTGGACTCTCATCTGTGGCCCCACTTTGTCTCTGCTTTTTGTTGCGTAAATGCTCAGTAATGCTGTGACAACGTGGGAAACACCAACACGTGTCTCAAAACAATCCGACAAATGTGCCGGTGAGAAAAAAGCTGCTGGAACGTGGTTAGCTCGAGACAGCGAATGACTCTGAGCGCGGATCGTTGGACATGGACGAATCTACTCGCTACAAGTTTTCCGACACTGGTAATGGCGATGGCTATACAGGGACTTAGCTGTCCACAGATGCCACCAACGATAACACCTCTTGAATACTATCAGCTTTCTATATTGACTTTCTAGTTTTCTACTTGATTATTTCTGAATAATGCTGACGCTGTACAACTTTCATAAGCTTGAACACAAGGCATGGTAATTAAATGAAGACATCAAATACTTACGTGGCCCTACGTAAAGGGCTTCCAATTTACTGTGAGCTACTCAATGATTTCAATCGTAATTTATTTTTTCATTATTGTCGTTTGCAGCATCACAATCTTATCAAGTACGACGATTTTCAACGCACGGGAAGGAATCGATCGACAACTCGTGACAAGCCGGGAGCGTCATGAGGAATCAAAACGTTTGTGAGCGCTCCCACTATACATGCTTACTTTCACGAAACATGTCGCAAGCGGTACTTACGATCTATCAAGGCGCTATCAGAATTAGTGCCATAGACAACTTGAGGAAAGCGACTTAAACGTCGCACGAGCTCCTGAGCACAGCGTTTGGGTTCTCGTCTACGGTAGTGACGCTACCATTGTCGTTAATTGACTGTCTCAGGACTCATGGATGCGTGATCGTGCTTAGGAATAGCAAACAGCATCCAACTCCACGTATGTTCACTCTCTGCTGTATCTTTGCTCTCTATATATTCTATTCTGTTTTCTCTCATTTTGTAGATGGTTCCCCATGACCAACCTGCCATAGATCCAAAATTGTACATGGCTCTTTCCACGACATCCCTGAAGTCGGCATGTTCAGTTAGACAGAGAAAGTGTAAATTTAAAGATTACAAATCTGCATAAGTGTGCACTTTAGAATTGCTAATCACGCCTGCTACAAGCACGAAACATCTCTCTTTTTAGCTCCTGAATTCCGAGTCAGAGAGCGTTAGCACTAGGTGACATGACAAGCCGTGCTTGTCCTACCAAGCTCGTTGTAATTAATTATTTGATTAAAGAACAACAAATTTTATTTAACAATTTCAGATTCAAAAAGTATTTTATGTTCATCGTTCAAATCGCGGAACAAAGAAAGCTATGCATGATGATTGCCATTGCTGGTCAGAGTGCGATTGCTACTCACTCGCGATCTGGAGCTGGATCAGGATAAGAACTACAGCTCATTGGAGAAGCCTCCATTGACACCATTTGAAAAGTTTGTGGTGCATGTTGCTTTTGTTAGTCACTCTGCACTTAGTTTGACGCTTGTGGCTACCAACTACAGACGTTGTAGCATTATTGACACATTGTTCGCACAAGAGATCTATATGTTTGAAGCAACTAAGACAGCCATAGTTTACGATAGTGTCTAGATTTTGCTATTTGCCTGTACTTTTGACTTTGGAGACGGAATTACTCCTGTCAAATATGCCTTAGAGGCACTCACAGCATAATTTGCCTATAACGAGTATTTTACGATCGCATCACGAAACTCGCTTGAGCTGATACTGTACTTGTAATAATGATCTGCATGCATTAAAGCAGAACGACTCTTCGTCATCAGTTAAATTACGATTGTAGCTACTATTTCGATGTACGCCCATAGATGCATGAACCTCGCTCTTGAGCACAACCACACTTGCTTATGAGAGACTCTCATCACGTGCTTTACCGTCGCCAACCCTTCATGGAATAGTGTCAAGGTTCAAGCTGTGTTGGTGGCTGTTGCGTCATGATCTAGCTCGCAGAGCCACGCAAGCAACCGAAGAAAGCAATGCGTCAACTCAACCAAGAGTAAGACAAAGTGCAAGACGCTGCAGTCGATCCCATCACAAAGACACCGTATTTCGCACGCAGCTACCGAACACACCGCCTCAAAGCTCAGCTGACATTGAAGCTGAGCTTGCGGACAAATGTTCCGGTAGCCAGAAAGCAACATCGGCTTAGCGAGGAGATGAAGCAAACTGACGCTAGAAATGCGCGAAGCAAGCCGTCACCAACATTTTGTGTCAAAAAGACGGTTGGCTGGCGTATACAAACTGAGTGCAAGCCGTAAAGAAACAAGTCGCTATAGCAGCGTCACGTGTCAGCTTAAATCAATATGTTCTTCATGCGAACAACAAAGGATTTAAATCGTTTCCGTGCGACCACGTGAGCATGAGTATGACCCATGCGTGGCTTCGAACACGTGGACGTACTTAATCGCTCGGCAGTAAATCTGAACGACGTGCTGACTCGTCACGTCACGAATCTCCGCTTAGTGCGAGGAAGCACAGCGTGGCAACGACTGAGTAATGATGCTTGAGGATACCACTACGATACCAAATACTGCAAGCAAGATGTGTCACCACGTCACTGCGCGTATTCATTACGCTGACATGCTGATCAACAAGGAGGTGCAGCCGGATATGCTAACTAACGCGAGTCGAGGTCTGGATGTCAAAGCCTGGATCGATATGTTGACGTTCGACATGCATGACAACGTCTACCGACTGTGCGCTCATGTAGAGGTTATTATGCAGATGCAGACTGCTGGAACACAGCAACTAGGCCATCTTGCGCAGCACAATGAGATGCAAGTAGGTGACTTAGGAATAGTATGCTTGGATAGCGTTTACCTGTCTAGTGTTAGCGTTCCTCCAATCAACGGTCAGAGATCCCAGTAATAGAGCCCGATATTTCGTTGGCGTTAAAGTCCCAATAGACGGTGCGAGTGGTATCAGAGAAAGATTCTGGCACATAAAACCCTAACCGCTGTCAGGTGAAAAAGAGTCGGGAGGGAGTGTAATGCGTCTAATCAGAAACAAGCGGTCAGTCGATCATACAAAATTCGAACCGTCGGTCTCTACTTGTCTCCCCCTGAAGATGTTCGAGCTGACGTCTAAAGACGAGTTGATCTCGGCCTACAAGCTGGAGGTCGACCCGGAGATCGCGGCTGATGTCGATCGTAACGGTCTCAAACTAGGAAGCTGGTCCAGAGGGTTCTTTGGGTGTTACGGCGACTGCATCCCTAATGGTTTCATGGCCTTCATCTGCCCTGGAGTTTCCGTGGCTCAGATCACGGCTCGGTTGGGATTGCTGCGCTATAGTCTGGTACTACGAGTATACATGGCGCTGTATCTGCTGGTCTTTTTTGCTATTGTAGTGTACAGCAGTGTCGTCAATTTCGTCTCAATCGTGGTTGCAAGTGCCGCGGTAGTGGCGGTCTTCAGACTGCGGACGAGAATGCGCATGCTATTCAACATTCCTGGGAACGCTATGCTGGATGGGGCAAGTGTGCTTCTGTGTGGACCTTGTGCAATCGCGCAGATGGCGAGTCACGCTGAAGCGTATCATCCGGGGTCGTGCTCGTTCCGCCCTCGATCAACGCTGGAGGGATATGTGCGTCAGTAAAGTGGTGCTGAAGCTGGAATCGGTTTATGTAGGACTTCATTAGGTGGAAGGATGTTTCTTTTGAAGTAAAGTAAGTAAAGCAGATCTTGCTTCGCGTCGCTTTTGGCTTTGCTGAGTAGAAGAAAACAAGACAAGGAACTGTGTACCAGTTGAGACGCTGGTAATGGCAGACCTAGGGAGGGATGCAGCTCCCTATGTGTCTTTCTTGGGTGCATGCTGTGATGAGTCCTTTCATATACACGATCACATAAGATTTATCAATTAGTTGTCAATCGGCAGTCTTCTTTATCGTATAATTTCCTCTTGTCATTCAACTTTGAGATGACAAGAGAAGACACGAGTTATTGCTACAAGTATGTTGGTCAAAAGGCAAGTAGACCATGGGCGCGTGGCCAGGGTCATGTCCAAAGCACGCGCATCTTTGTCCATGACACTAGACGATCGACACTCGACAAGAGACCCCGTTGCCATAACCAGAAACGTCTCCGACACAAACACCAAATTTGAAACGGAATTGCATTGATCGAATAAATAACGCGCCGCAATTTGCGATCCTCCTCCCTCCTCTATTCCAGACTGTTCACAAATATAGTGTTTATCGTCACAAGCTGCAGCGCCGTCTGCGCAAGCTCAGACCGCATGATGGAGCCGAACCTCATCGCCTGGTTTTCTATTAATTGTCTTCCTCTTCTTCGTCATCCTCCGAGATTGCATTGAGCCCTGTCGACGAAAGGTTGGATGGAGAGCTAGCAATCTCTGCCGCCACACCCGTGAACGAGCGTCGCATGTACGAGAGTTCCTGAAAGTAGAGTTACGTTCCGTCAGTTCCATATTCACACACTAGCTATTAACCGTCCAGTTGTTGCATTTGTCGATACCGCACGTACCTCAAGGATGAGTTGCGCCATCTCGTCGTCAGCATCGAGCGATACAAACGAGCTGAGCTGCATCTGAGCACTGTTAGAGCTGGAGCTGAAACTGTCCATGGCAGTTGAATGATATTCGCTTGATAGACACGTTGGCAACCGGTGGCGAAATGGAAAATACAACTTTTGACCTCGGATGTCGGGAGGAAACTGCCCATGGATTGTAAATCCGCTCGTGATAAAGCAAGGAAGCTCTACTAAATCCGATTCGAGACATGACGTCGCCTCTGATTTCAGCCAATCCAAACATTTCAAAATGACTTTCAGCCAGTGAACAGCTGATCGCGTCACGGGATTGAGGGTGCTGCTTGCCTGAACGACGCGCTACGTCATTCCATGAGGCTGTTGGAGAAGGGACGACGTCATTGGGACGGTGACGAAGCAAAATATGCCCTAACCCTCACTCATCCGTTCTTGTAGTTAGAGTAGCCAAAGCTCTGTAAATGTGAGACTTTATGCGTTAGATAATCGTCTCAAATGAGGTATTTTCAAGAGCAAAGGCTTCAAGTTGTCCGCAGAAGAAGTAAAGTACGAGCAGCTAAGTAACGAGCGAGGGATGCAACGCGACCCTGCTGTTTCGACCATAGAGAGGACAAGGAGAAACCTTTCAGAAAGCTCTTGTGGTATCTATTGAACACATGAGCTAGCGGCTGCTATGTACAGCTGTAAGAGGTCCTTTGTCAACAGCAAGAGAGGCAGAGACGTAGGCCGCGGCGTCAACACCACCGCAAAAGGAGGCGATAGAAGAAGATGGATGACTTGCGCTCTAAGCGTCACAACAATTGCGATATCGTGCAAGTAACTTTACGCGAGTATCGTCAGCAGAATAGCGTCAATCGACTCCGTGCGTAGAACGAGGGCGTGACAAACGGCGCTCTGGGTACAAAAGATCCTTGCAGAGATACCGTCGTTCAAGACTGCGAGCTACACGAAGTACCTGGAGCGACTTCAACACTTTTGGAGCAACGTGACGTTCCAGTTGAACTTCGGCAGCGTATAACTCGTGTGGCGGTCGATGCGATCGCAAAGCGCCTTGTTCCGACGGTGAGCATGAAGACGTGCGTGGCAGTGGCTGATAACGCCCCGCAAAAGCCTCAAAAATGCTTCGGACTGCTCTGCTGTGATCACGCAAAGTGCAGAACCAAGTACTGGGACCGCGACGTGAACGCAGCCATCAACATGCTGTTGCTACTCAAGAGCGAGCTGCGCTTGGATGACGCATGGAGGCCTTTGGAAAGGCGGATGCGTAGAGCAGGCATACGAAGAAACAATAGAGGTCACGAGGAAAGTTGCACCTAGGAACAACCCTACTTGCACGCAATCCTGGATTGTCAACACGCTTGCGTCACTGCACGAGACTGCATTTTCAACATGATGCTAGCAACTTCAGAAGTCTCTTGGACCGCATTGTGTTCCCTCATCTCGTTATTCTCTTCCTTGGTCGTAATTGGATACGAAGCGTTTGTAGCGATACCGCATTGATTCTTCTTGTTGCGGCTCATCATGATGTACCCCTTCATGCCCCACGCCTCTACCCACGAGTTCTTGACGAGCCAAATGTCCTTCTTCTTGTAAGTTCCGTAACCAGCAGCTGCCACACCATGGTCCAGTGCTTCTGGTGCGTTACCACAGAACGGCCAGCTGTAGACGCCATGGCGGTACAATTGGAACGTAAAACTGCTAGCATCAATTGCGATTGCCTGCACACCCATCTCTCCTCCATGGTTACAATTGTCGATGCCTTCCAGAGTGCAATCGACAAGCTCCTGCTCTGAGAACGACTCAAGTGTACCAGTAGTTAGAGCATATGCGGATTCCATGGCAGCCACGGCCGAAAAGGCCCAGCACGAACCGCATTGGCCCTGATTCTTCACGGGCGTCACGACATTATGTGTGCGCCAGTCCCAATCATCTGGCACGTCGTCCAAGCTGTCGGGCTTCGAGAACGTCTCAATAGCTCCAAAGCTCTTCAAGCCGCTCACGCGGTAGCTCAGCAACTGTTTGTATTCGGAATCTGTGAGATCCGCCAGATCGTTGAGTCCTAGCGTGAAGCTGAATTCTCCACGCTCATAAGCTTCATTGTGAGCCTTGATGCGGTCTAGGTTCTTAGCAAAAGCTTGGAATCGAAGCTGCACTACGTCCTGGTCGTTGGCATCGTAGCGATATTCCTTCGCAAAGTCCAGCGCGTAGTCTACGAAGGCCT
>NQFO01005214.1:0-10715 GCA_003991265.1 Pseudoperonospora humuli | reverse complement strand
CGAAGGTATGATGGAGCTCATACAACCTTTGGCAGAGGAGGAAGACGTCGGTAGCTTTGAGTGTGTGGGCTGGAAAGCGCAACGAGACTGTTCTCCAGACGGAGGATCCGATCCAAGCAATGACAGAGCGTGCAATGCCACGGTGCGCAATCGAGAGAGTGGGTTTTGTGTGATTCGACACAAAAGGACTGGTGAATTGCGTCGTGTCATGAAACTGCACTGTAATTCTCTTCGTCTTAGAGTTACTTTCAAATGCGATGATTTTGCTGTATTTCTCAACTACGGACGTCAATCGACCAAGTATGTCCATGACTCGAACTTTTCGCTGGAAGGTTGTCGACAGATGTTGGTGGAGGATCGATTGCATGTAGCGGAGGGAGTAGATGAGAAGGCGAGACAAGCTGATGAGAGCATGGCCGACCAGCCTCTTGATGGGATCGAGATGTCACGCACGCCGTCGTCAACAAAGGAACTCGAGCAGTCGGGAAAAGAAGTGCATGCTGTTGTAACTCCTCCAGTTTCATACAAACGCGGAATATTGTTTGTAGTCTATGGAAGCTTGCTGCAAAGCGTGTACGCCTCGGTGAAATCGCTGCGAAGTCTGGGCTGCACTTTGCCAATCGAGCTGTGGTATAAGCGCTCGGAGACGGACCCTATGCATCCACTACTTCGTGAACTGACAAGTGGATCGGAAATATTCATACGGGAAATTCGAGACCCACGAATTATCGGATACTACACAAAGACGTACGCCATTTATTACAGTGCCTTTGATCAGGTGCTGTTCTTGGATGCTGACAACTTCGCAGTGCGTGACCCGACATATCTCTTCAATACGTCGCAGTTTCGAAAAGAGGGGGCCATTTTCTGGCCCGACTTCTGGCGCCCCAAGAAGACCATCTTCAACATCCATTCTACCAGCTTTGTGTGGGAGGTCTTTGACCTGCAGTATGTGGACATGTTCGAGCAGGAATCAGGACAGGTTATGATTGACCGGACAATGCACCAGAAAGCGCTCAATGTGCTCATGTATTACGTTTCCAATCGAAGCATCTTCGAGCGTCTGCGCCTTGTGTGGGGGGACAAGGATCTATTCCGGTTTGCGTGGCTCAAGACGAACAGCTCCTTTCACATGATCGAGACGCCACCTGGTGCTGCAGGCCAGAAACTACCCACTTATAAAGTTTTCTGCGGTATCACAATGGTGCAGCACGACCCTGAGCGTGAAATCATCTTTCTGCATCGCAACGCGGAAAAACTGTCAAGCAAATACCGCGAGAAGATTTGGACCCACGTACAAGACTTTCGCATAGACGAGGTCCAACTAGATGATTATGACGTGCGCGGCGCCAACGGCGGTAACGCTTTCCCTAAATTTAGACGCTGCTTTGGTAAGGATGTTAATTACGAAAAGGCTTTTACGGTCAAGGCTATAGAAGATCTGCCATTTGCTGGTCTCGAGCAGCAGCTACTGAACTTCGCGTATGAGGCGGCTCGTATTGACGGCACACAATCGAGTGACAGCAATGGAGAAGCAAGTGTCCCTGTTGCTAGCTCAAAAAAGCACTAAGTTGCTGGAAATGAATCATAGTTAACAAGAAACATCCCTCGGTTTGATTAGCAATTGTTTGTCCTACTGAGCTCCGTCCGTCATTCCTTCAGCGAGCCCGGAATATACAGAGTCCGGCGCAGTAAGCATTTATGTGTGTGGCCATTTGAGTAATAGCGCAAAGGCGATACAGGACCACAAAGATGACGTCTTGAAGGATGTTGCCCAGGATGGAGAAAAGGTCACGTCTTTTGACGTGGAGGCAGGCGATACTGAGGGTCGTGATCCATTTTGCTGCCACACACAGGATCAGCACCAATGGACCCTTCGCCGCTGAGCTGATACGCTAGGAGATACAGTGTCAAGTGCGTAGAAACAGCCTGCGAGTCCAAGACGAACAATGAGTGGTCTGGGCCACAGAGACCACGGGGCAAATGAATGCCATTGAAAGCAAGGTCAGTCGGCACCAATAAGGGCAAAGCTACGGCGTACATTTATGCCAACCATTCGGAATAAAATCGTCGCAGCAGTTGAAGAATTTATTGATTAGAGCCGCCACGATCAAGATGGGATGACTATTATCGAAAAACGGACTGGAAGTATAGTTGTTGGTGGCAACGCAAGTTTTAATGCTGCTGAGTCGTACCAATGGCAAATCTAGGAAAACCTGCAAGCTGATGATCTATACACAAACACCATGCGCATGTCGAGATACCGAGTTGAAGCAAGGAGTGCTAAGGACACTGTATGCGGACATGGAAAAGCTAGAAATGTAGAATACTGCATATAGACATGGAGCTTTGGAATAGTCGTTGTCGATCAGTTCGAAACTCTTGCGACTCTCACTTCGAAAATGTAGATTTGGGTCCTCCATGTTTTTGATTCATGACGACTAAACTCAAAGCTCTTCTTCGTGCTGCTTATCCGAAATTGTAACCAGGCAGCGTTGCTCGCGGCAAAATGGCAAACGTGCTGACCTCGAAGGATTCCGAGTGTGCGGCCATCTGCGCAATGGAGCAGCAGCAGCAACAGACGGAAGTGAGCACGTCTTCCATCAACGATCCCGGGATGGAGAAGAGGTAGCGCATGCGAAACCGAATGCGAATCGTAAAGAGCATCACCAGCACAGTCATGATCACGGCAAGTGTGCTCACGACATCGAGGTTGGTTATGACTGCACCAGCCACGAGACCGTCGACGGACACATACGAGAAGAGCACCACGAAAAAGTTGGCAAGACCCAAACGGGCGCAGATCTGCGCCATTGAAATGCCTGGACACACCAACGGTGTGATAGCTACCAACACAGTGTTAGACATACATTTAGCTGGACGAATCTTGACAAGAGATCGATGACGCACCATTCGGGACACAATATGTGTAGCAGCTACTAAAAAGTCCATTCTTCCACTTTCCCACCACAAGGCCGTTATGGTCGACACCTTCAGCTGCAGGTGTTGGAGCCATCGGTACACTTGGATCGCTCGCCCTATTATCCATCATCGTTCAGAAGCACTTGTGAGGTTGGCAGCGTATCTTGCTTTGCGACGGTTCAGACGGATCCGTCCTCCAAAGTTTGAGCATTCGGTTCTAAGTGGACATACAAAACTGAAGGCGGTCTCATGAGACTGTGATTGGTGGATGGCTCTTAGGGCGGTACGCCTTGGTACCCAAACATGAGCATCCACTCTCTCATTTTGGAATGGACTGGAGCGCACAGTGGATTCCGTGCGCCAGAGTGTATCTAAGAAATGATCTGACATTCGATGTTCGACTTCTGGGATAGTTCAAGAGAAGAGGATGACGAGGCAGCCTAACGAGAAGGTGGACCGGGCGTTCTTACTATTTTATACGACCGCGTACATTAAGCTCAATACAACTGTATGATACGATTTCCACGCGCGTATAAAGAAGCGAGTCGAGGACGCATCCTGACGTATCTTTGTCGCACAAGTCATTCTATGACAACAAGTGATGCTACGCTTTTGACATCTCTCAGTTTGCGACCATACATCCAGAGAGTGTTGTTATAAGCAAATTCTTGGAGATGACAGTGGAAAGGAAGTACGAGTACGCTAGTCGCCACTTTGTCAATCAACTTGACGAGCGACGGATACGGTGCGTCACTTTTGCTGTTTCGACCACAGACGGGGGGGGGCGAGAAGAGAAAGAGGAGAAGAAAAAGGAGAAGAAAATGATGATGAAGAAGGAAAGATGAAGGAAAGTAGACGAAAAGGGACTGGCCCGTGACGTTACAGTTGAACTTCAGTGCAGACCAGCCATTTCTCAAGTGGAAGATCGTCTGGAAGCGCATGACTCGTGTGGCAGTCGATATGATCGCGAAGCGCCTTGTTCCGACGGCGAGCATGGAGACGTGCGTGGTATTCGGAGACTGAAACATCCTGTCGCTGCTCTAGAGCAATCTGCGCGGGGATGGCGTTTTGAAGGGGGAGGGGGCGCAGCAGAGAGCGTAGAATAAATAAACAGACATCGTGGACTCGAGAACTTTGTCACTTAGGACAACCCTGGATAAGCACTTAAACTTCAAGGTAAGCGTTAAGTCGTCTGTAGACAAGACAAGCACTCTGTGACACCTGATCTCGAGACTGAATATTGAGCTTCTTACTTCTTCATTTCATCACGCATCTCGTGGTTGCAACGCGCCCAGCTCAAAACTACCGACTGAACAGAGCTTTTCATCGAAGCAGAGCTTTTGACTGTCATAGACAGACGAAGAATCTTTCATCTTTAGTCGCACACATCGCTGCACTTTGCGTGCCCTGGGGGTCTGCCAATGACCAGCTGTGGACACGGCTTGCAAATTACCGGAGTAGTCGCCATATCTGCCATCTAGAAGACAACACGTCGGCAACGGACAATCGACGAAGGCTTTATAGTGTTATAGCTGCTCACGACGACATCTCTACAACGATCTTTTCGTACGCAGGGTGCCGTTTCTTCAAGATTCAAGCGGTAAATCGATGAGCAAGTGTCTATCACACGTTGCTTGCGGAGCCTCGTACTTGAAGGTGCGTGAGCAGAGCTAATTGAGCGCCCCTACAACATTTGTGAGCTTGACTTGAACCTCTGCTCGCCAGCTAAACGGTACAGTGCTGCAATTCGTTGCAGTTGTCACCTACAATTGTAGGTATGCCAGCGCTCTTTTGACCAATTGCGTCAACAAGCTCCACTTCCCGCACAGTATGAAACGCGGGAAAATTGAGCTAGTATAGTGAAAGCAAATCACGAAGCAATGGGTACTTTCGCAAGAAATCAATTGACATGCAAGATCATCATCGGCGGACAGTGCTCCTCCACATCACAGTCGAAGAAGCCCACACCCCCATCGCCATGATCATTTCGATCGGAACCTTTGAAATGGATGGTGGAGACCAAGACGGAATTCGACAAGCTACGGTGCATATGCATCAAATATGAGCAAGTTTCTCCGTTCTCATTGGTCAATATCAGTGACAAGGCCCGCATCACGTCAGTGTTTGCGGAATTTGTTGCGCATTCCGCATTCTGCGCCGTGTCTCTCACTCAATTCCCTGATTAGGCATGTTCCGCATCCATCGACGTGCTGTCACCTCGCTCTTGCCATCCGTCGGTCTCCCTCGTCGCGTGCCTATACTTGCTAATGAGACGTCTTGGTGGCGCCGCAGCTTTCGCTCGATCCCGGGTGAAGGCGCCGACAAGCGCGCAATCTTTCAACAGAAGGGCCTTTACCGTCAGCTCGAGGAAAAAGATAGTTGCGGTGTCGGCATGATAGCCAGCCTTAAGAAGAAGCCGTCACGCTCGACGGTCGTACAGGCTAACGAGATGCTTGTGCGCATGTCCCACCGAGGCGGCTGTGGCTGCGACCCTGCGTCAGGAGACGGCGCAGGAATGTTGGTCGCACTACCTCATGACTTTATCCAGCGTGTTGCCGCTAACGGTGAGTTCGGCGCTGCTGCAAAAGTGATGGCCCTTGAGAAGGAAAGGTACGCGGTGGGCAACGTGTTTTTCAACAAGAACTCGCCCAACGACATTCCGTTGGCTAAAAAAACGTTTGACGACATGGCTGAGACCATGGGTCTCAAGATCGTGGGTTGGAGAGCTATGCCCACGACGTCTAGCACACTAGGAGCCACGTCTTTAGCTTCTGAGCCTCATGTGGAACAGGTTATGGTGCTCAATGAGAATCCGCAATTATCAGGAGACGACTTTGAGAAGGAACTCTTACGACTACGTAATGTCGTCACCACCATGAACGAAAAGAAGTTCTCAGATTTTTACGTTAACTCGCTGAGTAATCGTACAATCACATACAAGGGCCAGCTAACTCCTGGGCAATTGTTCGAGTACTATGATGACCTATCTGCCAAAGACTTCACTTCGTACGTGGCGCTCGTGCACTCTCGGTTCTCGACCAACACATTCCCGTCATGGGATCGCGCTCAGCCCAACCGAATCATGTGTCACAATGGTGAAATCAATACGCTGCGAGGCAACAAGAACTGGATGTATGCGCGTGGTGGCACGCTACATAGCTCCTACTTTGGCAATCGCACTTCGGATCTACTGCCTGTATGCTCAGACTCCAAGTCGGACTCGGGTAACTTCGATGCTGTCCTGGAGATACTCACTAAGGCCAGCTCATGTAATCGCTCGCTGCCCGAAGGAATGATGATGATGATCCCCGAGGCATGGCAGAATGACCCACTTATTGCTCCACATAAGAAGGACATGTACAAGTACCAGTCGCTGCTGATGGAACCATGGGATGGCCCTGCCATGATGGCATTCACAGACGGCAAGTATATCGGCGCCACCTTGGACCGCAATGGCCTTCGTCCGAGCCGTTACTACGTCACCAAGGACGACCACGTACTGCTTTCCAGTGAAATTGGTGTACTCGAGCACTTGTCGGAAAAGGATATCAAGTACAAACGCCGTCTAGAACCCGGCAAGATGTTTCTCGTGGACTTTGAGCGCGGTATGATTGTGTCGGATGATGAAGTGAAGAAGTCTGTAAGCGAAAGTCGTCCTTTTAAGAAATGGCTGGATGATAATCTCGTGTCGCTGTCGGAGTTGACTGCGACTAAGAACGAGGCTGTGCAGTCTAAGCGCCGGTCAAACTACGCGGAGCTTAACCGCCGTCTGAATATGTTCGGCTTTACAACGGAGACGATGGATCTGCTCATGATGCCCATGGGTATTAACGGAAAAGAGCCTCTGGGTAGCATGGGTAACGATGCACCGCTTGCTGTGCTGTCGGAACAGCCCAAGCTGCCTTTCGAGTACTTCAAGCAGCTGTTCGCTCAAGTGACAAATCCTCCGATTGATCCGATTCGTGAGGAATTAGTGATGAGCTTGATGTGCCCTGTTGGTCCGGCGGCGAACGTACTAGATGCGACTGCAGAGCACGCCAAACGTCTGATGGTAGAGCATCCAATCATTTCGAGCGCCGAAATGGAGGCCTTAAAGAGTGCCAATAACCCGGACTGGACGCCAAAGGTCCTTGATGCAACATTTGCCGCTGGCAGTGGTGCCCGTGGCCTTGTGGAAGCTCTATACCGTCTGTGCGAACAAGCTACGGATGCGCTTGTCATCGAGAAGGCCCCCATAATTGTGCTCTCTGATAAGCTGGCAGGTGTGAATCGGTACCCAGTGCCGTCACTGCTTGCTGTTGGTGCTGTGCACCAGCACCTTGTGCGAACGCAGCAGCGTACAAGTGTAGCCCTGTTCGCGGAGAGTGGTGATGCAAAGGAGGTGCACGACTTCTGCACGCTGCTGGGCTTCGGTGCTGACGCTATCAACCCCCACATGGCGGAAATGGCGCTTAAAAAGATGAATGACGAAGGTCTGCTGTATGCTCACTCTAAGATTGAGATGGAAAACTCGGAGGTGTTTGATAAGTACCGTGCCGCCGTGGGCAAGGGTGTCTTAAAGGTAATGTCCAAGATGGGCATTTCCACGCTTCAGTCGTACAAAGGTGCGCAAGTGTTTGAGGCTGTAGGTCTGGGCGAAGACATCATCAGCATGTGCTTTGAAGGTACAAACTCTCGCATTCAAGGCACAGACTTTGAGGCGCTGTACACGGACATTTCACGATTTCATGAAGCTGGATACCCTCTCCACTCAGATATGCTCCCTCTGATCCGCAATCCAGGCAGCTACCATTTCCGTAACAACTCAGAGGTGCACTATAACTCGCCCAAGAATATTGTGGCGCTGCAGCTTGCTGCTCGCGAAAACTCGCGTGAGGCCTATGCGCAGTACGTTGAAGAGACAAACGAACTTTGCAAGCGTGTGAACCTGCGTGGCCTTTTGGACTTCAAGTTTGTTGACGAGGACAAAATGCCGAAGCTGGAAGAGATGGAGAGCGTAGCTGACATTGTCAAGCGCTTTAACACGGGTGCCATGAGTCTGGGAAGTATTTCGCAGGAAACACACGAGGCCCTTGCTATTGCGATGAACACCATTGGCGGACGAAGCAATACTGGCGAAGGTGGTGAAGACGTAAAGCGTTTCACGAAACCCGGAGGCCCGCCAAACCTCCGCCGCTCGGCTATCAAGCAAGTAGCTTCAGGGCGTTTCGGCGTGACCATGAACTACTTGACCAACGCGGATCAGCTTCAAATCAAGATGGCGCAAGGAGCGAAGCCAGGTGAGGGTGGTGAGCTGCCTGGCCACAAGGTCAGCGACTACATTGGCTCGATGCGCCACACGACGCCTGGCGTGGGTCTAATTTCCCCGCCGCCACACCACGACATTTATTCGATCGAAGATTTGGCACAGTTGATCCACGATCTCAAGCACTCGAACCCGTCGGCGGAAGTGTCGGTAAAGTTAGTGTCTGAAGTCGGAGTCGGTGTGGTTGCCGCCGGTGTGGCCAAAGCCAAATCCGACCATATTACCGTGTCGGGCCATGATGGTGGTACTGGTGCATCGTCGTGGACTGGCGTGAAGAACGGTGGTCTTCCGTGGGAGTTGGGTCTCGCGGAGACGCAGCAGACACTGGTGCTAAATGACCTCCGCTCGCGCGTGAGGCTGCAGACCGATGGTCAATTAAAAACTGGTCGTGACGTGATGGTCGCCGCTCTGCTTGGCGCTGAGGAGTATGGATTTGCAACAGGCCCTTTGATTGCTCTTGGTTGCATCATGATGCGCAAGTGCCATTTGAACACATGCCCGGTTGGAGTTGCCACACAGGACCCGGAGCTGCGCAAGAAGTTTCAGGGCCAGCCTGAACACGTGGTGAACTTTATGTTTATGCTCGCTGAGGAGGTCCAGGACTATCTGCGTCGCCTGGGTTTCCGCAAGCTAGACGATGTGATCGGTCGTGCGGACCTTCTGAAGGTGAACCAGGACGCTTTGCACTACAAGAGCCGCAAGCTGGATCTGTCTCCGTTACTTATTAACGCCAGCACGCTGAATGAAGGTGCAGGTGTAAAGAAGGAAATGGAACAAAAGCACGAGGTCGAGAAGTGCATTGACATGCGTCTGATCGCTTACGCAAAGGATGCTCTGGAAAACAAGACGCCAGTGGTGATTGAGGACATTACGACAAATCTGGACCGTACGCTCGGAGCCACACTATCACACGAGATCTGCAAGCGCTACGGGGAGGATGGTCTTCCTGACGGAACGATCCACTTGAAACTAAAGGGTCATGGAGGTCAAAGTCTGGCGTTTGGTCTTGCCAAGGGTGTGCGCCTTGATCTGGAAGGCGACTCAAACGATTACGTTGGCAAGGCGCTTTCTGGTGGTGAGGTGTCAGTGTACCCAAGTCCCGATTTTTCCGAACGCGCAAACCCGGACAACGTTATTGTTGGCAACGCTGTGCTATATGGTGCTACGAGTGGCGAGGCTTTCTTCTCAGGTAAAGCTGGCGAGCGATTTTGCGTGCGTAACTCCGGTGTGAAGGCGGTTGTAGAGGGTGTGGGTGATCACGGCTGCGAGTACATGACGGGTGGTCGCGTGGTTGTCCTCGGCTCTACCGGTCGCAACTTCGCCGCTGGTATGTCCGGTGGCATCGCTTACATCTTTGACGAGGACAACAGTTTCCAGAAGAAGTGCAACATGGGCATGGTAGGCGTCGGTCCGCTGACTGAAACTGCATCGGATGGCGAGATCCAGGAGCTAAAGGCACTTATCTCTAAACATCTGGAGCGCACGCAGTCTCCGAAGGCGAAGGCTGTGCTGGACAACTGGGACGCGTCCGCTGCCAAGATTTTGCGTGTAATGCCGTACGACTATGAGCGGGTGCTGTTTCAGCATACTGCAGCCATGAAGGAAACCAAGAAGGCGGCTTCCGCTTCCGCTTAAACTTGTGTAGTATTGTGGATAAGATAAATTCTATAGTATTTTGCTCTGGCATTCAAGAACCTCATTTGTATCTCTCTGCACACGCAAAGCCGCGAAGTCCGAGTGCATGCACATTCTCAGAGCGCGAGAAGTCGACCTCAGTGCGATGGTCAGTGTATGGAGCGTGCATTATCTCTATACAAGCAGCCGTGTTGAGCGAATTACTCGGCAAGACTGCAACCCTGATTTGATTGAATATCAGTTTTCACAGGGCTGTAATAGATCTCTTGAAAAGAAGACGCAAGATCATACGATCTTGAAGATATTCAGCTCGCCGCGACTGCATTGGCTGCGACCAAGGCGTTGACCACCGACTTGCCTTCGTCACTGAGCTCCAATGTGCAGTAGAAATGGAAGGCCTTCGTAGACTACGCGCTGGACTTTGCGAAGGAATATCGCTACGATGCCAACGACCAGGACGTAGTGCAGCTTCGATTCCAAGCTTTTGCTAAGAACCTAGACCGCATCAAGGCTCACAATGAAGCTTATGAGCGTGGAGAATTCAGCTTCACGCTAGGACTCAACGATCTGGCGGATCTCACAGATTCCGAATACAAACAGTTGCTGAGCTACCGCGTGAGCGGCTTGAAGAGCTTTGGAGCTATTGAGACGTTCTCGAAGCCCGACAGCTTGGACGACGTGCCAGATGATTGGGACTGGCGCACACATAATGTCGTGACGCCCGTGAAGAATCAGGGCCAATGCGGTTCGTGCTGGGCCTTTTCGGCCGTGGCTGCCATGGAATCCGCATATGCTCTAACTACTGGTACACTTGAGTCGTTCTCAGAGCAGGAGCTTGTCGATTGCACTCTGG
>NQFO01005211.1:0-17510 GCA_003991265.1 Pseudoperonospora humuli | reverse complement strand
ACACCCAAGTAAACGTCCGAATAGCTCCGTGTGGCACCGTCGTCTCTAGCGCGACACCGCCAACCTGCAACTCAAAGTCGGCTGGCTCCGTGTTCTCATTCATCACCACAAGCACTTTGCGATTCTCCGGAGTCACGAAGGCAGCCGCTTGCACGAAAGCATACCCTGCAGTCACGCACTGGTCCGTTGTCGACACGTATGAGCGCATGGTGCCGTCTTTTGCGTCAAATCTCCACTGCTGGTATGGCACAATCTCTTCTTCACACAAGTCGGTGCTAATACGTACACCGTCCTGAGTTGACCCGTGGTTCAACGAGATACAGTAGTCACCCATGCGAATGCGGCCGTTTTCGATCTCATACGTCCAATGCTGCTGCGTGTACTTGCATTCTACCAGCAGACCTTGATGTCCCTGCCACGGGATCTCCTTCAGATCGATACAAAACTCCGTGCCAGTGACTGCAAGCTTACCATCATCCGTCGGACGCCATTTTTGCCTCGAGCTGCCATCGCAAGCTGCCAACATCGACGGGTAGCCAACGTACAGCTGCGGGTCACCAGGCTGAGCAAATTTTGTTACCACCTGCGTTTTCACACGGCGCGAACCCGCTGGAATGTACTTGGAAAAGTGCTGGATGAAATAATACATGGGCTGGATGTAGAAGTCCGTTCCGTCCTCTGTCAGAATGATAGGGGCGTCACACAGGTTTGCCAAGTGGTTGGGTCCTCCCTCGTGATCGAGCAACAAGTTCCAGTCGACCCAGCCAGCTACGTAGTTGTTTAGATCCGTCATGATATCATGTCCGTAACGCTGCGCTCGGAACCACGCGAGGTCACCGTGACCCACGTCGGGACAGTTGCAGCTCTCCGTGGCCAGCATGAAGCGGTTTTTGTCCACGAAATGGGTCTCATTCAGACGTTCGTGGTACTCGACGCCGTCCATGTAGCGCTCGTCGTCATACCAGTGAAAAGCCATGCCATCGACATACTGCGCCGCAGTAGGATGGTTGTAGATTTCCTCTGCCCATTGACGGACACTGCCGCGGTTGTGGTCAAAGACCATCAGCACCAGCTCGGGATGGTCACGTTTGAGCATAGGTCCAAGGAAGTTCCCAATAAACTCCGCTTGATACTCAGCAGTGTACATGCACGACTCCCATTTCACCTCAGCTTGTGGCTCATTCTGCGGCGTAAGACCCCAGAACGAGATGCCGTGCTTCTTGTAAGCAGTGATGAACTTTGAGAAGTACAGTGCCCATGTTGCACGAACCTCATCCTTCAAGCCGATGGGTTTCGCCGAGTTCAACATACTGGGAGAGTAGTTGAGTGCCCCACGCTTCATCCAGGTCGGAGGACTCCATGGTGCCAGGAACAACTTGAGATCCGGCTGCCGCTCAAGCGCACGTTTGATGAATGGGATGAGCGCTTCTTGGTCGTGTTTGACGTCGGTATCAAAGTGCACAAGGTCCGTGTCATTCACGACGTCATCATAATTGTACGAAGCGGGCGAAAAGTCCGAGGATCCCATGGGCACACGTCCAAACGTGTACGCGCTGCCTTTGTGCTGGTCAAAGTAGAGCGTCAGCACTTCTTCCTGCTTCTCGCGCGACAGCTTCTGAAACTGCAGCGCCGCCGCTTCCGTGAAGGCTCCTCCAAAGCCCATTATCTCCTGAAACTTGGTATCTACGTCCACAATAATGACGGAAGCAGCATTTGACTGTGCCTCATGCGTCCACTTGAGACCTGTGATGGGCTCCATCATATTAGCCACATTGTCAACATACGAGCTCTGAACGCATGTGACCTCCGAGTTCAGAACAGGAGCGGCAGATTTGGGAGACTGCGTCGTCTCGATGCGAGAAGCGGAAGTATATCCCGATAGCGAAAAGATGCCAAAGACCGTGGCGACGGCACAGACGCCAAGACCCACGAGACTCCACTTGATGTAGGCACGACGCCGCGTTGCGCGTGCGCTCAGACGCTCGTCACTCTCTAAGGAGCTGGTGCCATAGATCGTTGGCTCTGTCGCCATCAGTGCACGGATGATACAAAAGTGAGTGGAATGAATGCAAAGATATGTGCCACCGATCGTACAATCCAGGATGCTGTCAAGAGTTGTAATTGGAGGAAGATTTGACATGTTTAGTGGCGCTAGTGTTTTCGCTAAAGTTTACAAGCACCGCAAACTGCAAAGCTGAGGAAGCGCGCGCACGCGAAGGACTGCATAAGCAGGAGACAGAAAGGGCAAGAGGAATAACAAGCAAAGTTTGCTCTACCTCTTTATACGTTGCTACACTTCTGTGCGCCTGAAATTGTTGCGTCAACGCTTGGGCAAAGATATTGCATTATGTAACTCAACGTGATCATCAATGCGAAAAATAACACAAGAAATGTTGGTGCAGAGCAAAGGTGCAGTAGATTCATTGCAAGATAACGGACGCGCAGCAATCACTTGTGCTAGCGCAATTGAAGCTTCGAATCTACTGCTCACAAGCGAGCTTCGTGGTGAATGACGCATAGGAAGTGATCAGAAGGGCTGAGGAGTCGCAATGTAGAAAAACAAACAACTCGTTTACGAAAACCTGTTCATCTTGAAAGATGAGGGGGCTATTCCTCCGTCGTCTTGCAGTGTATCGCTCGCTTCTTGAAGAAGGCTCGGGGTGCTGCAGATTTACTCCCAAATGTACGTGCGAATCGCGCCTGGCAAAATTGTCGTGTCCAGCACTGAATCACTCACTTGCAATTGAAAGTCTGCTGGCTCCGTGTTCTCATTCAAGACCACAAGTACCTTGCGATTCTCGGGTGTCACAAACGCAGCAGCCTGTACGAACGCATAGCCCGCCGTCACGCACTTGTCACTTCTTGACGCTCGAGAACGCAAAGTGCCATCGTCTGCGTTAAACGTCCATTGCTGGTACAGCACTGTTTCCTCTTGGCACTTGTCTGCAGTCACACGAACGCCATTCTCAGCTGATCCATGGCTTAATGATAAGCAGTAGTCATTGATGCGAATGCGCCCTGCATCTTCTTCAAACGTCCACGTTTGCTGCGTCCATTGGCACTCTACCAGTCGAATTTCATGTCCTTTGCTCGAACTTGGTAC
Source organism: Pseudoperonospora humuli (assembly GCA_003991265.1). Taxonomy (NCBI): domain Eukaryota; phylum Oomycota; class Peronosporomycetes; order Peronosporales; family Peronosporaceae; genus Pseudoperonospora; species Pseudoperonospora humuli. Next base: position 14,407 of record NQFO01005211.1, on the reverse strand, counting down.
CATGTTGAGACAAAATGGCGTATTGGTGACCTGCATCTTGCCATCGTCCGTTCTGTGAATCGTTTGACGCGAGCTTCCATCACACGATTCAAGAGACGACTGGTAGTCTCCATACAACTGTGCCTTACCAGGCTTTTCAAAGTAAGCAGCAATCTGAGTCTTCACACGACGAGAGCCGACTGGGATGAACTTGGAAAAGTGCTGAATGAAGTAGTACATTGGCTGAATTTTGAAGTCGGTTCCATCCTCATTCAGGATAAGAGGAGCATCGCAGAGGTTGCCCTTATGGTTAGGACCGCCAGTGTGGTCAAGCAACAAGTTCCAGTCAACCCATCCAACGACGTGATGATTCAGATCGGACAAAATGTCATGTCCATAGCGCTGAGCACGGAACCACGCATCATTGCCGAATGCCACACCTGGGCAATTGCAGCTTTCAGTGGCCAGCATAAAGCGATTTGGATCAACAAAGTGAGTGTCGTTCAAGTGCTCAGGGTACTCTACTCCGTCCATATAGCGCTCACCACCATCCTCATACCAGTGAAAGGCCATGCCATCGACATACCTGCTAGCAGTCGGGTGGTTGTAGATTACCTCTGCCCAGTGCTGCACATTGTTGCGATTGTGGTCAAACACCATAAGTGTAAGACCAGGGTGGTCACGGTCCAGCACAGGCCCCAAAAACTCTCCAATAAACTCAGCTTCATACTCGGCGTCATATGCGCAAGCTTCCCATGGCGCAGCAAACTCGGGTTCGTTTTGCGGTGAAAGGCCCCAGAACGGAATCCCATGGCTCTTGTACGCAGCAATGAACTTGGAGAAGTACAGTGCCCATGGTGCACGCATATCGTCACGGAGTCCGACCGGCTTGAGTGACCCCAACATGCTCGCATTATACTCCGGGCTTGAGCGCTTCATCCACGCTGGAGGGCTCCAAGGCGCCAAGAACAGCTTCATGTCCGGTCGGAGCTCTAGTGCACGTTTAATGAACGGGATCATTGTCTCCGTATCGTGGGCCACGTCCACATCAAAGTCCTTTAACTCCATGTCGTTCACTGTCTCCGCAAAGTTGTACGATGCCGGCGAGAAATCGCACGACCCCATCGGTATACGACCGAGGCTGTACGCACTGCCCTCCTTCTTGTCAAAGTAAAGCTTCAGCACCTCTTCCTGCTTCTCCCGTGGAAGCCTTTGGAACTGCAGCGCTGCAGCCTCCGTGAACGCACCGCCAAATCCCAAGATCGTTTGAAACTTGGTGTCCACGTCCACTGCGATGAACGATTTGGTGGGTTTCTCTTCCCCGTTCTTCCATTTGAGCCCCTTAATCGGCTTCATCATGGTCGTCACATTGTCAGCGTAGGAGCTTTCGTAGCACGCGACATCGCTGTCAGCGGGGATCGCAGTAATCGCAGTAATCGCCGTCGAGTTGGAGCTAAAAGGAGAGACCTTTAGCACCACCAATCCGAGACTGACGATACAGATAGAGACGCCGACAAGTCCCCATTTGATCCACTTACGTCGAGCTACAGAACGAGCACTCAACTGCTCATCACTAGCGAGAGAACTCGTGCCATAAGCGGTCGGCTCGGACATTAATGGCATCACGTCTGGCGTATCTGACGAAATTGATACTGGCTGCCATAAAAGGTCTTGTCGGATACTTATGTCGTGTTGAAGATGAGATAGGTTGCGTTAAGGATTGAAGTTGCACTTTCATAAAATACGTTTGTCACTCTAAGCCTCTAATCTGATTCGTTGGAATCAGATCCAAGTGAAAGTGCGAATGGCACCCTTTGGCACGGTGGTCTCGAGCGCCATGTCCCCGACTTGAATGTCAAAATCCGCTGCCTCTGTGTTTTCATTCATCACAACGAGCACCTTGCGGTTCTCAGGAGTTACAAACGCCGTGGCTTGTACGAACGAGTAGCCGCCAGTTGCGCACTGATCGGTCGTTGACGCACGTGAGCGGAACGTGCCGTCTTCTTTCTTGAATGTCCATTGCTGATGAGGCGCAATATCAGGTTGGCAAGACGCTGCTATGATCCGCACGCCATTGTCCGTGGACGCGTGGTTGAGAGATAAACAGTAGTCGTCCACACGAATGCGTCCTGTTGTCTCCTCGAATGTCCACGTTTGCTGAGTGTACTGACACTCGACCATTTGAATTTCTTTACCTTGCCACATAGCATCAACCATCCCTAGACAGAAATTCGACCCCGTCACTTGAATCTTACCATCATCAGTTCGGTGAATCGTTTGACGTGAGCTTCCGTCACACCTTGCAAGAGCAGCTGGGTAACCCCACATAAGCTGTGCATTTCCAGGCTTGGTGAAACGGGCTGCTACATCCGTCTTGACGCGACGAGAGCCGACTGAAATGAATTTGGAAAAGTGCTGAATGAAGTAGTACATTGGCTGGATAATGAAATCCTTTCCGTCTTTTGTCAGAATGATGGGGGCGTCGCAATTGTTGCCTTGGTGATTGGGGCCACCCTTGTTATCAAGCAGCAAGTTCCAATCCACCCATCCAACGACGTGATGATTCAAATCGGTCATAATGTCGTGGCCATAACGTTGTGCTCGGAACCACGCGTCATCTCCATAAGCGACGCCAGGGCAGTTACAGCTCTCCGTAGCGAGCATGAAGCGGTTCTGGTCGACGTAATGTGTGTCATTCAGACGTTCGTGGTAAGCCACTCCGTCCATATACCGCTCCATGTCGTACCAATGGAATGCCATTCCATCCACATACTGTGAGGCAGTAGGGTGGTTGTAGATTGTCTCAGCCCAGTGACGAACGCTAGCCCGGTTGTGGTCAAAGATCATGATATTGATCTCAGGGTGATCCCGACCCAAGACGGGACCGAGAAAGTCTCCGATGAACTCAGCTTGATACGAGGCGTTGTACTTGCAGGCCTCCCACGGAGCAGCAAACTCCGGCTCATTCTGCGGCGTTAGGCCCCAAAACGGAATCCCATGCTTCTTGTACGCAGTAATGAACTTTGAGAAATAGAGTGCCCAAGTTGCACGCATGTCATCTTTCAATCCCACCGGGTCCATTGATCCCAGCATACTAGGGACGTACTTGTCGCCACCACGTTTCATCCAAGCAGGTGGACTCCACGGCGCCAGGAATAATTTCATGCCAGGCTGACGCTTTAACGCACGTTGGATGAATGGGATCAGCACTTGCTGATCACGCTTGACGCTCATATCAAAGTGCAACAATTTGGTGTCATTCAACACGTCGTCGAAATTGTACGAGTCAATGGAAAAGTCACACGATCCCATCGGGACGCGACCGAAATTGTACGCACTGCCCTTCTCCTGGTCAAAGTATAGAGTCAAAACCTCCTCCTGTTTTTGTGGAGGTAGCTTCTCAAACTGCAACGCTGCTGCCTCAGTGAACGCTCCCCCAAAGCCCAATATCTTCTGATACTTTGCCTCAAGGTCTATCGTAATGACAGATCTTGCATTCTTTTGTCCAGCGCGTTTCCACTTCAATCCGGTCACAGGCTCCATCATATGGGTCACATTGTCCACGTACAGACTCTGAAAGCACACGACTTCGTCACGCACCGCACTTCTAAAGTTTTCTCTTGTAGATCGAAGCATTGAAGCAGCTGCATCTTCAGGCAGTAAATTACTGGTTCCCATCAATGCCAAAGCACTACAGATGCCACACGTCGCTAGGCCAAAGACCCCCCACTTGACGAAGGCTTGATGTCTAGCTGTTTGATTGGTAAGCCGCTCGTCGACTGCCAAGGAATTCGTTCCGTAGATCGTAGGCTCCATTTTGCCCTTGAAAGAAAATTTCAACCCAACGTTCGTTAATTTCTTTTATCAACTCGCGTTTGCTGCTTCTTGGCAAATTGGAGACTGAGAAATGCTTGACTGGTTGCACTTGTCAAATATTGTCACTAACAACAGGACTTGCATTGATGGATCAGGGTCAACATGGCGCCACGGGCCGTTAATTTATGTTGATGTTTGTAAGTACTGGAAGAATGCAACGTTGAAGTGAACTCCTTGTCTATAAATTGAAGCAGTTCGTTTTGCTCTAAAAATAAGCACCACGAGAACAATCCCATTTTTGCTGTTATTGGGATTGTTTCCATCAGCCAAAGTATACAATGCATGAGATTGTTGCGCATCCATGGAAGCTGCTTCATACTTCGCATCAAGTGCACTCTTGCGATGCTCAGCTTGTTTCTCTTCTTAAATCTAGGCTCTGAGAGAGTAAACTCTGCTCACCATGCACGACCATTTGCTCTCACCAAGTTCTTGTTTGGATTGACACTTTTTTGAGTCTATAACGTGCTCCCGGCGATTGATATCCTTTGCTTGTTTCTCACACCCTTCTGTGCAATAATGAGATGCGACCGAATGTCGTCATCTCATGCGCTCCATGCAACAGCAAACACAAGGACATATCGCTCAGTGAATTTCGTTTCAAGAACCTACCTGAGCTCAATTCAGACAAGCTTGTCAATAGCTTTATTCGATGGACCGGGAAAAGAAGGACATCGACGCGAAATGCTAGCGGACCATCAATCATCTGTGACCGCTACGCTGAGCATGATGCTTGACGTTTCCGGAAATAGTCGCGCTAAGCTCGAGTAGATGGACTCACTCAGTCCATGAACTAAGGGATACAACCAAAGTGCGACGGTGTTGCCAAAGAGTACCAGTCTCGTGTCGACGTCGCGTCGCTGGTTTTAGAGATTGTCGAGCTGAAGACGCAGAATGAGGCTTTATGGAAGCTGCAGGTCAAGCAAGGAGTATGGCATTTTTCGAAGAATGTGAAAGCGAAGCGCAAATATTGATGACAATTTGGTGCTCGAAGTAAGCGTTGCAGATGTATGTGTGATGAGCCTATTCTGCTGCAAAAGAGAGATAAAGTAGACTGCTCGAGAAGGTCAGCGAGCTAGAGTCGTAGCTCATTCGTCTTCTAACTTCGTGAGAAAGTCTGAGTGGATATCTAATGTTGCCTTGGGTGAAAACGTTTTCGTGACCACGGTTGTTTGTGTATGCTATCTCTTTTACTCTCTTCTACCGTCTTTTCCGCCTTTTTGAAAGCCTCCATTCGTCCCCTCATGGTGAAGCTCGCTCTTGAGCAGCGCCAGCATGTTGATGGCCGTGTCCACATCGCGGTCCCAGTACTTGGCAATGCACTTCTGCGTGTTCGCACTAGACCGCTCTGTAGCATCTCTTCAACTCTTGGAAATTCACCTCCATACAACCCTCGCATATCCTCTAGTAGTTTCCTGTCATGGGTAGGAGCAGGAAATTGAACAGACGAAAGCGTGTGGCGGCACTCCAAGCAGAGTTCGCTCGTCATGAATTTGTCGATGGAGACCGCCGTCGTGCGCTTTTGCAACGCTTGTTGCAACCCTTTCATCGGACTGAGCGCGTGTTTTTTCATGTCATCGCGCTTACTCTAGTCCCTGTACGCTACGCACGCATCACTCAACGTCGGAACAATCTGGCGCAAGATTGTCGTGCATATGTAGCGCTTCCGCCACATCCGTCTTCCCAATCCTCTTGCACGTACGCATGACTGCCTTAACAAGGCTTTCTTTCTCTTCCGCTCGCTTCTTGGTGAGATCGCTATCAAGCCCTCCAAATGTGATTAACACGTAGAGGCGGAGATGTTTTTTAAAGTGCTCACGAATCATCACGTCAGCGTTTATCATCATCTGTTCACGAAGTTCTTGTTTAAGCTGGGAATATCCAGTGAGATCCGAGACTTCTACGAGTCCGTGTTGTGCTCTCCGTGGCTGATGCACACGGATACTTTTCCACAAAAAGTGGTTGACGCCACGTCTGGACAACAGTGGTCAAAGAAGGTCTTGCCGGTGTAGTCGGGCAGAGGGAGACTGTTCTCCAGACACCAAAGTGTGTGAAGATTGACCAAATGCCAGACTTTCATCTGAATCTGTTTCAGCGCATGAGCGCTGCGTTGAATTTTGTGTTGAGGCAGAGGGTCACAACAGATCGTGTTCAAGCGGCACGTGACACTAGTGAAGCGTTCTCCATGATCGTATCAGAAGACTTTCTCTAAAGCTTGTGCCCATTCCGTGATTAGAGTTCCATCTTCGTCGTTGTATATCTTGCGTCTGGATGTTCTCGTGCTTACTATGCGTCTGGCGGTGAGTGGATGTCCACGTAACATAGAGTGTGGTTGCCCTTTACTGAAAGGTCGCTTGAGTACTAGATGACAAAATGCAAAAGTGAATATATTTGGTCCTTAGTTCGCAAACAGTATTGCTACATCTAAGCCATCTAGAACCTACTGATCTACTAGTCCCATCCCATCGACATCACTTGTTGGCACTTACCTTAGATCCCTCCTGTCTCGACTTGCCGCGAGCTTTTGACTTGTGCAATACTTGGTCGAGTTGCTCATCAACAACACCTGCGTCATTCTTAGGTGATCATGGGTTATCCAGGGATGAATAATGCCAATCCTTTGGATTTGTAGATCTCAATGTTGTTAGCATCCCCATTTGACGCTCATAACTTGAAAGAGAGTGTGATTCTTTAGCTGACGTGATCTTACGTGCACTTTCGAGATCAGCCGGATTTTTTTTCCAATGCGCTATCAGCCGGTCAATCCATTTCTTTGCCATTTTGGACGTGGGGGCGTTTTTGTCTTTCAATGCATCGATCATTTTAATGGTTTGAGCCAAGCCATAATAGTCAACAAGTGATTCGATCAGGGCGTTCGGGTGTTTTTTCTCCAAACGCTCCATTTCCTTGCTTTTGAAAAGTTTGAGCACGTTTTTTCCATGGAGCTCGCCATCGACGATGACGGGATATTTGTACGCCACCCACTTCTCGAACAAGTCCTTGGGTGATTCAGCGAGTAATTTCGACTTCTTGATTAAACGAAGTTTGATTATTCGAGGAGCATTTTTGGCGACAACACGCTGCATATCGAATAATAATCGCTCTTCGTCGTCGGCATCGTATGCTCTGAGATTAGGCTTGGCGGGCTCGGCGTTGTTGTCTTTCCCTTGAGTAGGAGTGACAACTTCAGCCGAATCCTTAGAGGCGGGCGTGCAGTTGGTGCCTACAAGTAGCGAAAGACCGATCAGCAGGAAGACTTTGAGCCAACTCATGGCTGGGCGTCAGAAGCGAGAGTGAATCTTGTCTGGAGTGCTTTGCTGCGCACTGAACCTGGACATGAAAAGGTCATCAAGCTCCAGACCTGAACAGCAACTACTCGACAAAAATCGGATGGGACGGGAAACCAACAATTAACGGCACATATTACACGCTGGTATCATATGAATAGTCCACTCTTGGGTCTCAGTTTCTTTCATGGTGACCACTTTCTGGTATCCACGATTTGAAGTTCCTTGCGATTATGCTCTAAGTGCATGCCACTATTGTACGAGAGAAAAGGCTGACATCAATGACAGACGAAATTATACTTGATATTTCAGCTATGGCAAGGCTCACTAGGGAATTTATGTCACGAACTAATCCATCTTGAGCCATCCCGCACCGGTTGCACCCCTAGCATAGACCAGACCGTCGAGTGTATAATTGCAGCATTGTGTTGCTGTGCCATTTATCTGGTGACGTTGCTGCGCTCGAGTAGATCATGAAGCATAGCTTTGACAAAAGTCGCTAACCTGTTTCTCACATCTGACGTACTTGAGTTTCACCTCGCCATGACAAACCTTTTCATAGATGCAGTGATAGCGTATGGCGACGCGCTTTTGGCGAGACTTGTAATATTTACACACCTCAGCTGTCTTTACATACATGACTTTGTGAGACTCAGCTAATGTACAACATCGCGCGAATGTTTTCTGGAGACAGATGCTATACGAATATTACTAGCTTTAATGGCTTGGCATCCGGATACTGCACAAAATCCGTCCAAAGTAACTACACCGACACTATTGAAATTTCACAAGTCTTCCCGCGAAGAACTGGCTTGACCTCGGCATTATCAATCGAAATAGCATGCCGTGTTCCACAACGCCAGGTACATCAGACTGTCGTCCAGTAGTGATCAGTATGGCACTAACTTTGCCTCACTTTGTCTTCCTTAACTGGATTAAACGAAACTGAACACGGCTCAACATCTTCTTGACGGAACAATTAGGCTTAATCCAATACCTTACTCTGAGCCTGAGACTCTGTGGTATTCGATCGTGCTTTCTGTCTAAGGATCTACGCGAAGGTGCCGGTGTCAATGCATTGACTTCAATCAGGCACAATTGCTGCATCACCTAGGGCAACGATTGAGGCCGCAGACTGTCAACGAAGCCATAGAAAGTCTCAACGACTAAGCTGAAATCATCACGACGAAAGCAAATGTGTCTGACTACTGTAATAGCGCTGAAGCTTTGCCGAGCACTTCAGGCTGTGCTTCATGCCTGGTACGCGGCAATAAACATTGCAACAGAGCAATATTGTGGGAGTGTTTGCAAGAGAAGGTCAAGGTTGTTGGTGTTGTCTCGCAAAGAGTATCAAAGCCAATGGTACAGCTTGATGCACAGCGGTCACTTTGCTTGTGTCCGTCGAACTTGTGTGTATACATACACTTGTTAAGCTTGGTACTGGTCTGCACGCTCTTGAGGCACAGCCTCTGGAAAAGGCGGTAGCACAGAGCAGAAGAGGGTAGAAGAGATACCAAAGTGCGACAGTGTTGTAAAAGAGTGTGAGATGCTAACCAGTCTCATGTCGACGTCGCGCTGAAGGCGCAGAACGAGGATTTGAGGAATCTGCAGGCCAAGCAAGAAGTATGGCATCTTCCCAGCAAAGCGCAAATACTGGTTACAATCTAGTGCTCGAAGTTGCTGATAAGGAAGCGGTGAAGATGTTTGTGCGATGAGCCTATTCTGCTGCAAAAGAGAAATGCAGCAATGTGTACAAGCATGAGGTTTGTCGAATGTGAGATTGTATATGCGAGTTAATAAATCTACTCCTCACAAAGAAAAGCAGATATTGCAGCGCCATGATCAATTAATACTCCTCGCCTAATTCTTCCTCCTCACCCTCTCCTTCAGCGGTCTCGGCAGACACCTCTTCATAATCCTTTTCCAAGGCCGCAAGGTCTTCACGAGCTTCAGAAAACTCACCTTCCTCCATTCCCTCACCCACGTACCAATGCACGAACGCACGCTTGGCGTACATCAAGTCGAACTTGTGGTCAATGCGGGAAAACACCTCAGCGATGGCGCTCGTGTTCGAGATCATGCACACAGCACGCTGAACACGCGCCAGATCACCACCCGGAACCACCGTTGGTGGCTGGTAGTTGATGCCACACTTGAAACCTGTCGGACACCAGTCCACGAACTGGATTGTTCGCTTCGTTTTGATGGTGGCCACAGCAGCGTTCACATCCTTCGGCACCACGTCACCGCGGTACATCAAACATGCAGCCATGTACTTGCCGTGACGCGGGTCGCACTTGGCCATCATAGACGCCGGCTCGAACGCACTGTTTGTAATCTCAGCTACCGACAACTGCTCGTGGTACGCCTTCTCGGCCGAAATGACCGGCGCGTACGAGCTAAGCATAAAGTGGATACGTGGGTACGGTACCAAGTTGGTCTGGAACTCCGTCACATCGACATTAAGCGCACCGTCGAAACGCAGTGACGCCGTCAGCGACGAAATCACCTGCGCGATAAGACGGTTCAAATTAGTGTACGTCGGGCGCTCAATGTCGAGCGAGCGGCGGCAAATGTCGTAAATTGCTTCATTGTCCAACATCACAGCCACGTCTGTGTGCTCTAGAAGTGAATGCGTTGACAGCACCGAATTATATGGCTCCACGACGGCTGTGGACACTTGCGGCGACGGATAGATGGTGAAGCCGAGCTTACTCTTACGGCCATAGTCGACCGACAGACGCTCCAGAAGCAGAGCGCCCAGACCAGAGCCTGTGCCGCCACCGACAGCGTTGAAGACCAAGAAGCCCTGCAGGCCAGTACAATTGTCGGCTAACTTCCGGATACGATCCAGCACCAGGTCCACAATCTCCTTACCGATGGTGTAGTGGCCACGTGCATAGTTGTTAGCTGCATCTTCCTTGCCAGAGATGATCTGCTCCGGGTGATACAGCTGGCGGTAAGTGCCGGTGCGAACTTCGTCGCAGACACTGGGCTCCAAGTCTACGAGAACGGCACGCGGGACGTGCTTACCAGCACCAGTTTCAGAGAAAAAAGTGTTGAAAGCATCGTCGCCACCACCGATGGTCTTATCACTCGGCATTTGTCCATCTGGTTGAATGCCATGTTCAAGACAGTACAGCTCCCAACAAGCATTTCCTGTCTGAATACCGCCCTGACCGAGATGAATTGAAATGACTTCACGCATTTTGAAGTGACTGGTTGTCGAGGAAAATCTTTCGTTTACAGATGCAGCAGATGGAGTACAGGAGCCACGAGGAAGCTAGTTGATGGAGCTTACTCGATTTCCAGTAACACTTCTGGGTTTGATAGGAGATTGGAGAATGAGGGATGGTGGGCGCCTTTTCAAGGCCACATTAACCCCCACGATCGCTCTTTCCCAAGCGCCGCGATTCTTAGCATGGCATTTCATCCGTTTCGTCTTGGTAGTGCCACATAGAAAGAATGAATGTGTGAAGAGTCAAATACCGTTGACATTATCAGAAATTTATAGCGTTGGGGAGGAGTTCCAACGCATACATGCATATAATATGCTTGAGCATGCTACGTCATGGAGTTCAAATATGAGCGATCTTATCTGTGATCATTTCTGGATGCCAATGTTTGTGTCATTAGATCGCACGGGAGGCAGGATGACTTCACAAATGCGAATGTTAATGTAGTAGAGAAGCAGAAGCAAGAAGAAGAGAGATAACAAGGAACTCAAAGACGATTGATGATGAAACTTGCTCAAGGTCGACGCCAGATGCCTCCGCCGTAAATTACGTGAATATGCTACTTCAATAACTTTTCCATGTTTTGTAACGGCGCAAACTTTCAACACTGCCATCAACCTTCTAGCTGCCGTTAGTTTCTTACCAAAGCGCGGCACGTTCCCAAATCCCGGTTTATCGAAGGGGCGTTGTCTGCTTCGCGACAGTCGCCATGCTGTTGATGTCAGAGAATTTCCGTTGTACAAGCTGATCAGATCTTTCCAAGCTTAACAGAAAAAACAGAATGATGGTCAGCTGGGGTACTGATATACAGAATTAACCACTTGCAGTGAGCGACGCGTCACAAACGTTCTCACGATGGAGCGCTACGAATGGAGTGGTGTCTTGGGCGAGGGTACGTTCGGTATCGTGTACGCTGCCGTACAGAAGAGCACTGGACGTCGTGTGGCTATCAAGCAGTTCAAACGCGGCAAGTTTAAAGACGGCGTGGACTTTACGGCGTTGCGCGAGGTGAAGCTACAGGCGGAGCTCAAACATGTGAACGTGGTAGAGTTGCTGGATGTTTTCGTGGCCAACGATACAATGAACGTCGTGTTTGAGCTGCTGCCGAGCAACTTGGACGACGTTATCAAGGACAAGGCGGTGGTGTTAACTGCCGCTGACATTAAAATGTACATGCAGATGCTGCTCAGGGGCCTCGCCTATTGCCACGAGCACTACGTGCTCCACCGTGATCTCAAACCCGAAAACTTGCTTATTGCTCCCGACGGACACATTAAGATTGGGGATTTCGGTCTTGCCAGAGTCTACGGCAGTCCAAATCGCAACATGACGTCTATGGTCTGCACCATTTGGTACCGTCCACCAGAGCTGCTCTTTGGAGCGCGAGAATACAGTGGTTCGGTGGACATGTGGGGCGCTGGCTGCATCCTCGCTGAGCTCATGCTGCGGATGCCATATTTGACGGGATTGAACGAGCTGGATCAACTCGGAAAGATTTTCCACGCGCTCGGTACCCCTACAGAGGAAGAATGGCCTGGCGTTAGCTCGCTGGCCAACTTCGTCGAGTTTACACCGAGCACAGCTCCGCCGCTGTCATCAATTTTCTCAGCGGCGTCGGAAGATGCATTGGATTTACTGAGTAAGTTACTGAAGTACAATCCAGCTGAGCGGATTACAGCGGCTGAAGCGTTGAAACACCCGTACTTCACCAACTCACCGGCGCCCACGCCTGTCGAGAAGCTTCCTTCAACTCCTGCATCATCGCAACCTTGAGCCGCAGAGCAAAAGCCCACATGAGAAACAAAGTGAGCATCATCAGGCTCAATGACCGGCCATTGAATCTACCATTTTCTTATTATAATAAGGAACTTGATAAAAATCAAGTTCTAACTCCACCAAACTTGTTGTCATGAATCTGCTACTTTTTCAGATTTAGTTGTACAATCGGTGGCACATATCTTTGCATTCATTCCACTCACTTTTGTATCATCCGTGCACTGATGGCGACAGAGCCAACGATCTATGGCACCAGCTCCTTAGAGAGTGACGAGCGTCTGAGCGCACGCGCAACGCGGCGTCGTGCCTACATCAAGTGGAGTCTCGTGGGTCTTGGCGTCTGTGCCGTCGCCACGGTCTTTGGCATCTTTTCGCTATCGGGATATACTTCCGCTTCTCGCATCGAGACGACGCAGTCTCCCAAATCTGCCGCTCCTGTTCTGAACTCGGAGGTCACATGCGTTCAGAGCTCGTATGTTGACAATGTGGCTAATATGATGGAGCCCATCACAGGTCTCAAGTGGACGCATGAGGCACAGTCAAATGCTGCTTCCGTCATTATTGTGGACGTAGATACCAAGTTTCAGGAGATAATGGGCTTTGGAGGAGCCTTCACGGAAGCGGCGGCGCTGCAGTTTCAGAAGCTGTCGCGCGAGAAGCAGGAAGAAGTGCTGACGCTCTACTTTGACCAGCACAAAGGCAGCGCGTACACGTTTGGACGTGTGCCCATGGGATCCTCGGACTTTTCGCCCGCTTCGTACAATTATGATGACGTCGTGAATGACACGGACCTTGTGCACTTTGATACCGACGTCAAACACGACCAAGAAGCGCTCATCCCATTCATCAAACGTGCGCTTGAGCGGCAGCCGGATCTCAAGTTGTTCCTGGCACCATGGAGTCCTCCGACCTGGATGAAGCGTGGGGCACTCAACTACTCTCCCAGTATGTTGAACTCGGCGAAACCCATCGGCTTGAAGGATGAGGTTCGTGCAACATGGGCACTGTACTTCTCAAAGTTCATCACTGCTTACAAGAAGCACGGCATCTCGTTCTGGGGTCTTACGCCGCAGAATGAGCCACAAGCTGAGGTGAAATGGGAGTCGTGCATGTACACTGCTGAGTATCAAGCGGAGTTTATTGGGAACTTCCTTGGACCTATGCTCAAACGTGACCATCCCGAGCTGGTGCTGATGGTCTTTGACCACAACCGCGGCAGTGTCCGTCAATGGGCAGAGGAAATCTACAACCATCCTACTGCGGCGCAGTATGTCGATGGCATGGCTTTTCACTGGTATGACGACGAGCGCTACATGGACGGCGTCGAGTACCACGAACGTCTGAATGAGACCCATTTCGTGGACAAAAACCGCTTCATGCTGGCCACGGAGAGCTGCAACTGTCCCGACGTGGGTCACGGTGACCTCGCGTGGTTCCGAGCGCAGCGTTACGGACATGATATCATGACGGATCTAAACAACTACGTAGCTGGCTGGGTCGACTGGAACTTGTTGCTCGATCACGAGGGAGGACCCAACCACTTGGCAAACCTGTGTGACGCCCCTATCATTCTGACAGAGGACGGAACGGACTTCTACATCCAGCCCATGTATTATTTCATCCAGCACTTTTCCAAGTACATTCCAGCGGGTTCGCGCCGTGTGAAAACGCAGGTGGTAACAAAATTTGCTCAGCCTGGTGACCCGCAGCTGTACGTTGGCTACCCGTCGATGTTGGCAGCTTGCGATGGCAGCTCGAGGCAAAAATGGCGTCCGACGGATGATGGTAAGCTTGCAGTCACTGGCACGGAGTTTTGTATCGATCTGAAGGAGATCCCGTGGCAGGGACATCAAGGTCTGCTGGTAGAATGCAAGTACACGCAGCAGCATTGGACGTATGAGATCGAAAACGGCCGCATTCGCATGGGTGACTACTGTATCTCGTTGAACCACGGGTCAACTCAGGACGGTGTACGTATTAGCACCGACTTGTGTGAAGAAGAGATTGTGCCATACCAGCAGTGGAGATTTGACGCAAAAGACGGCACCATGCGCTCATACGTGTCGACAACGGACCAGTGCGTGACTGCAGGGTATGCTTTCGTGCAAGCGGCTGCCTTCGTGACTCCGGAGAATCGCAAAGTGCTTGTGGTGATGAATGAGAACACGGAGCCAGCCGACTTTGAGTTGCAGGTTGGCGGTGTCGCGCTAGAGACGACGGTGCCACACGGAGCTATTCGGACGTTTACTTGGGTGT
>NQFO01005210.1:0-91914 GCA_003991265.1 Pseudoperonospora humuli | reverse complement strand
GAATCCTAACCATTAGACCAACGGCGCATGTTTTCGACACAAACACAATGCCAACACACTCGCAACGCACCTCTGTTGAAGATTGATGTGTCCACTGAAGGTAATGCACTCTAGAAATTGCTCATGTTTAGGTATACATAATTGCATATGTGTGTAGGAAATTTTTCAAAGTGATAGTAAGTTATAGGTAGAAAGTGTATGTTAGATTCAAGACTACTGTAGCTCAGGTGGTAGGAATGGCAGTGCCTATCCCAGAGGTCACGGGTTCGATTCCCTGCAGAGACAAGAGCTAAGACCTTAGGGTCCTGGTGTTCGAATTCACCAGCATTGTCCTGCCAGGCAGTGACATCTCCCGCGTTTTGGTTATATACCGCATTACGCTACGCGGGATGGTCCACATCAGAGAGAGAGGGTGCGTAGTAACAGCATATGACTTGATCAGCTGGATTGAAAGGCGGGCAGACCGGTAAAACCAATTGAATGGCTAGCAAGCGAAGATAGCACACACCGTAGGAAAAGATAAACACACAAATACAACTCACTTTTTGGTTTGCAATCTCGACCGTAAGCCCATCAACTAGCTTGATAGCCTGACCTAAATCAACAACAAATGCTGTGCGTTCTACTATTACCATAATCACATTCTTGAACTCCGTGCTACCGAGAGCAAACTCTAACAGCTTTCGTACGGCTATGTCGTCGTCTACTTCGTCTCCATACAGAGCTTTTGGCTCAGTACTTCTATAAACTCTAAATTGATGACCACACTCAACAATACACACAGGCGCTCGTCCATCGATCCGAGCAGTAATTGATTTGTGGACTTGCATTCCACAGCAATGTTTTTTGACCAACGCAAGTTATAAATCAATGTGAACGTGTGGCTTGTATGACAGGTTGCTGCATTGCAACTTCATCATATCGTCGACGCGCCCGATCAAGTACCACTGAAGAGCAAGTATGCTGCCCAATCTATATCGATTCAGCTTGTGGTAATGCGTGCTCGTCCGGATGATCGCGAGAATGTTGATGAGCTTAGCGTACTCAACATGATGCCGAGATTGTGATGCCACTCCTTGCCGCCGCACCTCAAACTTTATCACTCTCTTGATGACATTGTTCGCATTCAAAGAACGAGTGGAGTTACCTTCACAGCGGATGATGTTCCAAGGCATGCTTTGCCTGGGCATGAAAGAGCTCAACAATTTCTTGCTTGCTTTCAACGTATTGAATCATGATTTCGATGGTACATCGCCGTCGTTGGGATTCTTTTTCCCAAACGCTTTCGCGTTGAAGTAGCGGCACACACCGCTCGGTGAGATTATCACAAGTGAGGTCAATGAGAAATTGCTGTTGTCCAGCTCTTCTTCTCGCTCAAGAAACTGCATGAGTCGCCTCAACTCGGTATCGTAGGCATTACGACTGGAGCGCTTCACGGTGGGATGTGGTGTGACTTCGTGCAACGACTCTTCGACCCCAAGTCCAACTGAGTCTCCTATGATCACATCACACATAACACTAATGACTGGCCGCAATCACTGCCACTGGCCAATCAACGGCAACCTCTTGTGGGAACAAGCTGTTGATTGGATGGCTCCCCAAACAAAAACTGGTGGGATTTTGTAAATAACCTCCAGGTATAATGAGTTGGTAGAAAACTCACAGCGCCAACCTAAATGATATCTAATTATAGTTCTAATGAATATCCTTTAAGTAGTATTAAACATATTTTGAATACGTAGATGTTATTATTGCATATTGATCGGTCGACAGGTCACAAGCGAAAGTTGCTGGGACTGTTGCGCACTGCATCTTTGCTCGACTCAAGGATCTCTTCCAGTGCGGCGAAGCGTGCTAACGCATAAATCTGATTATCGCTGACGATGTGGATACCGCGCCTGCGGCAATCAAGTGCTCGTCTCACACGCTCTGCTGGAACCTTCGCCACACATATTCGACCCGCAACAATTGACATGAATCATCTCAAAGTTTCTCAAGCTATCACGCTGAGCCCTTTCCGCTCTCGTAGATTCGCGAGCTCATCTAACGGCTTTCAATGTCAAAATTGCCGCCAAACCTTCATCAAGTGGCAGGGCCAATGCTCGTTTTGCTCGCAATGGGGCTCAGTTGTGTCCTCTGAGACCACCGAGCCATTGTTTCGCCAGTCGAATGCCGCCTCCTTCAGTAAAGCCAAGTCAAAGCTCGCTGTCGCCTGGTCTAAGACAAGCCCGGACGCCTTTGATGAAGACGTCCCCCATGCCTTACGCATGAACGAAGTCGAGTTGGATGCATCTGTGAATCGAATTGAAATACCAGAGCGGGAGTTGGTGAGCCGCAGATAGTGAACTTGAGCTGCTGAGGAAACGCAGTTGACATCTGTGTGTTGACATAGAATTGGGTGCTTGGAGGAGGTTTAGTGGCTGGATCTTTGACATTAATTGCAGGAAATCCCGGAGTCGGCAAGAGCACGGTGCGTACGTTTGCTGGAATGGATATCGAATAGCTGATGAGAAACTAGCCTGTAAATGAGAATACTAATACTGTGCGTCTTACAGCTTGCACTGCAGATGGCAAACATGCTGGCCACTGTATCGACGATGCGGGGGCGTGGAGTGGTGTATGTTTCTGGTGAAGAGAGTGTACATCAAGTGCGGATGCGAGCAGAGCGACTCGGATCTGTGAGCAACCGTCTGTTTGTGGCGAGTGAGACCAATTTGGACTCGATTTTTCAGTTGTTGAACGTAGGGAACGAACACGACGCGGGCGGTGAATACGACGGGTTTGGCGCTGTGGTAATGGACTCAATTCAGACTGTGTACGCAGACGATATTCCTTCACCAGCCGGTTCGGTAAACCAAGTGAAAGAGTGCACACTTCGCTTGCTTCGGCTGGCCAAATCACGCAACATTCCTGTGATTCTGATTGGGCACGTAACAAAAAGTGGCGACATCGCTGGCCCCAAGGTGCTTGAGCACATTGTGGACACCGTGGTGCAGTTGGAAGGTGACCCGCAGAGTATGCGGCGATTCTTACGTTGCCAAAAAAATCGTTTTGGCAACACGAGTGAGGTTGGCGTCTTCAACATGACTGACGAGGGCCTCCAGCCGCTGCCGAACCCTCTTATGGCATTCGTGTCGACGCAAGATGAGGACAGCGAAGATTGTACGGACGACCTCAAGGTAACCGAGACTGAGCCGCTCGACGGTTGCTCTCTCACCATTGCGATGGAAGGCAAGCGACCAATTCCTCTTGAAATCCAGGCCCTGGCAAACCGAGCACACAGCGTAGATAATGCGCGCGGCGGTGGTCAGTCTTTTTCTCGCGTGCGCAGCGTGGGTGTAGCGTTTGACAAGCTACTTCTTCTATTTGCCGTACTGGAAAAGCGCGCAAAAATTTCTTGCCACAACCAGAGTGTGTTTGTGAACATTGCGGAGGGCTACACTATCCAAGAACCTGCTGCCGACTTAGCGTTGGCAGTAGCTTTGGCAAGTTCTGTTCTTGGCCGTCCAGTATTGGAACGCACCGCGTTTCTTGGAGAGGTGTCGCTTTCTGGCCATTTGCGCCCGGTCAAAATGCTCGAATCGCGACTTACAGCAGCGCAAAAAATTGGACTCGAAGTGTGCGTGATTCCCAAAGAGCGCGATCAGGCCACGCGTCGCGCGTTGCGTAGAAAGTTTGCCGACACGCTAAATGTCATCGAAGTATCTACGTTGCTTGAGGCTCTCAAGATCGCATTTTGTACTCCAACGAGCGCGTCGCTCTTGTAAATAAATCGTAGTCTGCATTGGCTTCTGACAAGATACAAGATGTGCAAGCTCTTATTTCTTTACACACACGCATTGCCACAAGGCGACGGCGGTTTTCTTTGTCCTTTCTTGATTTCTGCGATCTGTCCTTCCACTCTCTGTACCATTCATGGTTTCTTCATTTCGTTTTCGTATTATTGTTGCGTCTGACGTTGCCTTCAACCAATGCACAGAGCGGAAGCCCTAACTTGTCTTCCACTGAAATATAAGATTTCGGTCGCGCTTGCTTCGATGGCATTCTCTTAATTGTCTTGGGCTGACGTGCAGCCTGGCACTTGGTGTTGTTGTTCCCATTCGCCTTCTTCACCTTCTGCTTGGAGTCGATCTTGGGTCCGAGCACGCGTCCCGTCTTCAATACGGTGCGGCTCCCAGACGCAGTCGCTTTAGCCTGCGGTCGGCGAGTCGCGTGCACCTGCTTGGGGTTATTACGGCCTTGCTCCTGGTTCAGTTCCACACCCACTATGAACAATACTTAGATGCTCGCAGAGGCAGCTACCATCGAAGACAGTTTAACGTACAAGTCGCCTGCATGGCTTTGATCTGCTGTGCCGTGAGATGGTCGCCTGCGCGGAGCTTGCGCTGATAGAACTTCTGCAGCGCCTCCACCTTGTTCGACGAGATCTTACCGCCTTGCCATGCAATGCGACGCACGCCTCCACTATTGTGACTTGGTGACGCTGTACTCGCCTTCACGTGTGATAAGACGGCCACGCGCTGCATGGGTTCTCGACGACTTTTTGCTGATGGAAAAATGTTCAGATCAAACTTCACCCATAGTTATTACAGACTGGCGAAATTGAAATATTCAATTATTTATGCAGAAAAATATTGAAATGTCGTCAAGTGCTCCGATTCTACCTCAACAATGTTTGTTTCTATCAGTCAATATCTCTTCAATTTCTTCGAATTTCTTGAATTAGCGCGTAAATGTTGTGGTCCATTTATTACAGCAATAATATGAAAAAACAATTTGGAACTTGAAATGGATTGTGCTGCGAGTCAACCAGACATTGAAGACCTGATCAAGGGCCAAGACTCTGCCGCAATTGCTCGCAGCTCGACGATAGTTTCTAGTCATCACGAAGCAGTTCGACACGATTTCCGGTCGTCAGAGCTGCTAGTTACTCGTACGAAGCTGCTGGAATGGTATGATGCGCACCGCCGAAAACTTCCGTGGCGAGGCGATCCTCCGCCGTACTTGACGACTGCAACGCACACCAGTCAAACGAAACGGAGCCAAGACACGGTGAAAAAGAAAACCGGTATGGACGCGTTCCTGAAGACAGTTGGGAAGCAGGAGCCAGAGCAGGAGCAGGATGTCAACAAAGACGAAGTAGCTTCTACTACAAATTATGACAGAGAAGCAAAGCCAAGGAATGTGGCACCGTATGAAACGTGGGTATCGGAGATCATGCTTCAGCAGACACGTGTCGACACTGTGGTTGAGTACTTCTTGCGCTGGATGGACAAGCTTCCCACAATAATCGATCTCGCTGAAGCCAATGAACAAGTGTGTGACTGGCGTGTTCAAATCTGCTGAAATGCTGTTGAAATCTGACGAGTGTGTGATATGATTGCAGGATGTGAACGCTTTGTGGGCTGGACTGGGATACTACCGACGTGCTAGGATGCTGCATGCTGGTGCAAAGTATGTGGTGGAGAATTATGATGGCAAGTTACCGTCCACAGTTGATCAATTGCTGAAGATTCCAGGAATCGGACCATACACAGCAGGTTTGTAGCAAATTACAAGTGTTTACTTGCTCTCGTGATTATGTAAGCTCAATGTAAGGTCCGTTTTGACACGGCAGGAGCAATTGCATCTATCGCCTTTCAAAACCGAGAGCCACTAGTAGACGGGAATGTGATTCGAGTGATGGCCCGGATGCGAGCCGTTGGAGCAGACCCGAAGAACAAACAACTTATCCAATTTTCTTGGGCGACAGCTGGCAAGCTTGTAAGCGAGTGCGATCGCCCAGGGGCGTTGAACCAGGCACTGATGGAACTCGGGGCTACAACATGCACAGTTCAAGTAGTACTTGACTTTTGCTACCTCAGCTTTATTATAACTTCAGTTTCTCACACCTTGTGTTTGACCTAGAATCCTCAATGCTCGGATTGTCCCGTCAAGTCAGTGTGTCTAGCATACGAAGAGATAAACGCTGTCAAGCCAAAGTGTGTAGCTTCTCCTTCCTCCGAGGTGCCAGTTGAGCTATGCTCGATCTGCGACTACACGCGTGTGACCGAGTGGGACAAAACTCAGACTGGGGTGAGCTTTAGTTGCATGCGTCCTCAGATAACAACAAAAAAGCTAACCGTCTCCACTCTGTTGATTGTAGGTCACCAAGTACCCGCTGAAGGCAAAGAAAAACATTTCGAAAGAAGAGGTCATTTGCGTTACAGTAGTTTCCTCACCGGCCAAGGAGACCACCGCGCTTGCAAGGGGAAAGCGGAAGGCGGCGGTGAGCGTCGAGGACGATTCTCCATCTGACTGGAAGTTCTTGATGTCTAGACGTCCAGAAGAAGGCCTCTTAGCTGGACAGTGGGAATTCCTGCATACCAAGGTACAATGAATGCCATCGCGAGTTTCGTAACAGTCTGCGATTATCTTACAAGATATTGTGTGCACAGATGGGAGATAGCGACAAGATTCCCTCTTATTCGAAGCGTAAGACGTTCATGGACACGCAACTCACAACCTTATTGGGCAAATCGATATTCTCTCGGTCCAGCGGGTCCATCCCAGAGCGACGCGATGTTGGTGAGCTTACGCACGTTTTCTCGCACGTAAAACACCACATGGGTATCGAGCACCTGCACTTCAAGTTGGAGCCTGAGCTTCTACCAGGGGCCAAATCCGACAAAATTTGCTGGATGACAGTTGCGGAGATGCAGCAGTTGGGTATCACTACGGGCGTCAAGAAGATCTTGCAGCTTGTGTTGCATTGTGACAAAGCCAACAATATGACGATAAGCAAATCCAGGGCCAAGTCGAGTGTGACTCGTACTGGGAAGCGATTGAAAACCATTGCGTCGTTTTTCGCTAAATAGATGATAGAATCTCACAGGTTTTATCACGAGTGTTTCAGTTTCTCTGCCCGAAATAAATGTCGAGTTAATTAGCTGAGCTCTTCGCGACGATGGATGACGCAGTAGCAGCAGCTGAAAAGCTGATCCCTCGTGTGGTAGCTGTAGAGATCGATGTGGAAGACGTCAGTGCCATGAAGTTGCAGGCATCACCTGAGCGTGTCATTTATTTCCGAAATTTGGACTCGTGGGATATCCCGCAAGTGCGCCAATTGCATGAAGAATGGTTCCCCATCCGCTACAACAAGGCGTTCTACGATGGCGCAGCACAGGGTCTTTGGATGGAGACGGGCGGACCATTGTTCGCACGTCTAGCAGTGGAGATGCAGCCCTCGACGCAGATGACACAGCCCTCGACGCAGGTGGCACAGTCCTGCTTGGAAGACCGACGTGATGAACATATTCTCGGGGCGGTGACGGCCAGCACGCTTCCGCTCAGCAAAGTGGACGATCCTGACTTGATCGCGCCTGATGACTGGAAACATACGGAAATAATGTACATTTTGACTCTAGGCACGAGGTTGTCTGTCAGAAGAATGGGCATCGCATCGGCGCTGCTACAGGAATGCATCGCTCAAGCCTGTTGTCAACCAAAGTGCGGAGCGGTCTATCTTCATGTAAAAGCGGACAACTTGAGCGCCCGACACTTTTACGAGAAGAACGGGTTTCAGAATTTGAGATTCTTACAAGGTACAGCTGAATTTGCAAACGAGATAGAAAAATGACGCTCAGATCACTCATGACGATGGCTACTAATGATATGTTGCAGATTACTATATGATTGACGGTGTGCGGCATGACGCGTTCTTGTACATTTGTTACGTGAATGGCGCCGCCCCGCAAAGTAGCTGGCTCGATCTCCTTACAAGGTACGATGATTGGTGGTATTTGAACTGGAATTCTGAGTGTAGAGCGTCCTTAACTCTTTCCTGGATACTGTGACAGACCACTGTTAGCATTATTCTCGGTCGCTTCGTTTGGCTGGAAAAGAATGATTGAAGGGTTTAATGTGGACTCGTCCAAGGACGCCGTTACCGAGAAACTCGCTTCGACACTACCGTCAGCTCCCGTTGAGGCGACGAAATTTATTCCTGTATGAGATAAAAGCAATTTTTGCACGAGTTATTAGCACTTTCCTTCTTCTAATGATAGCCTGGAGCAAGCACTGCTCTGACTACCCGATTGGTATCGTGACGTTTTGTCGTGCTGCTTCCTTTAAGCGCCTACTTCAACCGTGCAGACTATGAATTTGCAAGACTTGCTCGATGAGGTTGAGGACGCAATGAAAAGTACGCTATGTGAAGGTCGGGGCGGCCAAGCAGCAAGAAACAACGTAGAAAGTATCTCCAAAATCGCGCAGCCTACTAGCAAGAGTCGGGTACATGTTGCATTCTATCGTCTATGCCTCATCACGGTTTCCTAACTAACGAGAGCATTTCGAGTAAGGGAAACATCGAGCTTGACGAGCTGTTGAACATGCTCAGTGACGATAACAAACAACCTGTCGTTGCTCAACCGCGACTGATGCAATCGTCGAGGGTGGATGCGTATAACTCGTCGAAAACGACAAATTTTCCAATCGAGTTTCAAGTTGGCGGCACCAAAAAGTTGGTTTTGTCGGCTTTTAGCCTCATTAGCCATTTGTTTACGAGAAGATGCTTGTGCTGCATAGGTGTTCTCATGTATTGATGGATGGTGGACGTGCCAACCGTGGGCTAAGCACTGCATTTTCGTCGCGGAAGTATGTCACCAAGCCACTAATCTTTCCACAATAGCTGGTGGAAATTGTCTGCTTACTCTAATCATCTTGCCTCACTTCAGCGTGTGCTCGAATCTCCGCTGCAACGACTGCGACTTTACTGTGGTGCAATTTCCTGGAAAGTAAGTCCTAACATTGAATTGTATGGACTACAGCTGTGCAGACCAATTCCAATGACTTTTTGTGTACAACAGAAAATGGCATGTCAGTGCCGACTACATGTTTTTCCGTGAAAATGTGCCGAGCGAAACAAAACTACGGGTGAAAATGGAACTTGCTCCGGGTGCGTTTACTCTTCTTTACCATTTTTCAATTTTTTGAGTGCTGCGAGCTGACTCGTTCTTGGTAACATGACGTAGAATATGCAGCGTACGCGTGCCAGTGCAAATGGCTCTCGATTAGCTCGCAGACTCGAGTTGATCCTCGCCACGTGAAATGGTCTTGTGCTGGACATTGACACTGAAAAGGGCAATTTCTAAAACATGATCGAAGCCATAGCACATTGTCATGAGGAGTGAAACAATTGTCGCAAACGTATCGCCTTCTCTTCGATCATGGACGTAGCTGCAGCTTTGGCTGTGATGCGAGCTCGTCTTCTAAACTAAGCCGGAACTGCCGAAGATCCTCTGGCTTTGGGATCTCTTTCCCTTTACTACTACTCATTGAATTAGCGTTGCTCGATCCAAGACGAAATAGCTGTTTCCATACAATAAACACAGCATCAGGAGAACTTCTTGAACCGAGCGCGCATTGAGAAATGAGAGACTCAATAGTCTGCAAGGGACAGAGGACCACGAAGGGTTAAGACCACCGCTAAAGTACCTTCTCACTTTGCAACTTACCGCAATTGCCGCTTGACTTGACACGCTCCACGTCAATACCCGGTAGGCCCAGTACACGATCAAAAGAGGGTGCAGATACTGCTGCTCAACAAGCAGCTTTTGGATTTCATTCCAATAGAGATCCTTTGTTCGCGCACATTCCAGCTCGTAGGGATCGTAGACAGCTGTGTCGGGCGCCTGGTCGTTAGAGCTTTCCACAATTCTGGCTGCGCTGTAAGCCCATGTAGGCAGCAGCTTCCGATAATCCTCCCTAAACATAACGGCAAACTACTTCAGCATTTTGTACGACACAAGGGTCGAACACGAAGAGCACTGACGTACAAAGAAGAAGTGCGAGATGCGGAGATCTTTAACCCTTCAAGAACTTCACTTGTAGAAAGCAACGTGATATCGGGTTTGGCTGGTCCACTTGGCTTAAACCTTTCTCCTGCAGCAGACCACAGGGATAGATACAAGAGATAATCGCGCTCCTTGCCTAAGTAGTTCACAGCCCGAGATCGCATAACCTGGCGTGAAAACCGTTCGTCGAAACAAATAGCATTAGAACAGATTGATTCGACATATAATACAAAGCAGCTTCAGCCCTCACTTTCCGCATTGCGAGTGATTTCCGTTCTTGTGGAGTGGTTGGTGCTGGGCACGAAGTAATCGCTTCAGTAATTCGCCACAATACGTAGCCAGCGGACAGTGTACCATGGCGAATGAATGGCAGCAAACTTAACACTCCCCCACCGCGCAACTCTGTTTGAATAGCTGGCTCGCTGGCTGAGTCTGATAAAAGCTGGCTCAGCTTTTGAAGTCCTTCTCCTTCACTAAATCGTCGCATCTGGGCACTCGATTGCTCATTCCCTGCCTTGACAACTTGCCAGTTGACTTCTTCCAACTGAAGCCGCTGCAAAACGGCGAGGAGCATCTCTTCCCGTCGTTGATTTACGGCTGAATTGAGAGCAGTGGCACGAGGCAAGGAACTAAAGACGTACGAGTCGTTGCGCGGCTGAACAAGTGAGGCATACTCAGCTCCGAATTGTTCTTCACTGGCGAACATAGCGCCATGCTCGAGTGTGCTCTGCAGCTTCATCGATAGCTGATAAGCGGGACAGCACGACGTGGAATCCATAGTCAGGAAAGACCATGAGCACGAGGAGCGATTCAGCTCTAAATAATGCGCCAAGTGCGCCATATCCCTTCTGCTTGGAGGATCAAACACGGCATCTGCAACTACCGCGTGTGGTTCGAATGCATCCAAGAGTTCGTACAGCGGATTGGGCTTCAGTGTGAGCGATTGATCGTTGCTTGAAGCTGATGACACCCCGATTTCCTTTGCTGTGATTCCAAAGAACGGTACTCCAGCCTGCTTGAATTGCTGATACAACTCAACAAATGAGTATCGCGCGTACGCGTCACTCGCTGTCGTCGCGTGGCAGACAGGATAGACAATAGTAGATGGTACAAGGCAAACAACTACCAAGGATGCAGCTAAGCGTCGTGACAGCATAATGGCGGCTTCCAGCCCATAGTTTCCCTGCGTTACCCGCAGGGTGTTGTGCATCCAATAAACAACCGGCTGATTCTTCGCCCTTATGTCACTTTTCCTTCTGCGTGAGTGTCGGGCAACATACCACAACTTTCGTCGCTCCTCAAGCTGAGGGGGCCACTGCTCAAAGAGCAGTGAATAGTCCGCGGCCTCCATAACCTCACGTTCAACCTCTGCAACTAAATGTTTCCCATTATCAGCGCTGCCTTGCACCACCGTCTCTATCTGATCCCTCACCGCTGCCTGTTTCCCTAGATAGTCACTCACTCGCTCGCTCTTGCTCAGCAGTTCTTCTGGACTTTTGATAGCAACGGCAGCTTCCCATGGCGGCGCGACGCCATCCACGCTCGAGACGCTACTAGGCTGCGTCTTTTCAACGTCGTCCTCGTTTTCATCCACTTGACTGGAAGATGCTGTCACGCCGTATTGACCAGCAGTGTCGGCAACTGCAACTTCAACAATTTGCCCTTGCCTTGTCTGCTTTACTACACCCATACCAACATTGAGTCGTTGTGCCTCTTTCGCTTCCTCTGGATTTCTTTTCGCCTCCTTTGTCTCCTCGCTTCCCACGTTGCTACTGATAAACGCATCGATCGCTTCCAGCTGGTGCCAGTTGCAGCAACCAATTAACAGCAGAGCCAACAAGAAATCTTAGTATTTCGTCCGTACCATGCCCTGAGAAATGGGTTCAGGGTGCCGATCCAGGACGCGCACGAAGCCGCCAGTTCGCACTCTGTATAGACGAAGCGGCGCATCCCCACAGGGAAGATGCCCCTGTGCGCGCTGTTCCTCCAGTATCGCCAATTGCGCTGAAATGCGGCGAGCTTCTGCCGCGTCTAGTAGTGGCATAAGTGAAGATTTGGGCTCTTATCGGAAAACAAACTGCAGTCGACTACAAGGGACCTTATGCATCTATGAGATACTGGAAGAGTTAAAAGCGACGACCATTTCGCGCAAACATAGAGCGATTTGCGTGGCTAAGGTACCATCTCTCGCGTGGCTACTATTGAATTGCCTGTCTACCCAAGCCCGGCATCCAAAGTCTTCCTCGCTCAGCACTTATTTTCTTTCTGCTATACTCTACGCTACAGCCTTTAAACGCCTCCCCGCGCAGCTCGCTCTTGAGCAGTGCCAGCATGCTGATCCTGCGTTCACGTCGCGGTCCCAGTGCTTGACAGCGTACTCTGTGCGGTCGCAGTAAAGCACTTCGTTGCATTTCTTAAGCTGTTGCGAGGTATCCCCAGCCACTGCCACATCCTTGCGCGTCCTCATCTTCCGCTGCTTCTGGCCGTGCGTAGATGCAGGGTATTTGACAGACGATAGCGTCAGGTGCCACTGCGAGCATAGCTGAACTCGCCCATGAACGCCACCGTCGTGCGCTTCAGCAACGCCCGTGCCAACCCTTTCACCGGACTGGGCGCGTGTCCGTTGATGCCATCGCGCTTAATTCAATTTCACATCTTCATGCACAAGGTTGACTAGATGCCAGGCCTCCATCTAAATCTGTATCAGCGCATGAGTGCTGTGTTGGACCTCATGCTGAAGAACAGAGTCATGGTAGATGGTGCTTGGTCGACGCGTGTTGACAGTGAAGCCCTTGCCGCGTTCTCCATGATTGTACCAAGAGACTTCTCTCTGCGGCTTGTGCTCAATCTGGCGTTAGAGTTTCTTCTTCGCCGTCGATTATCCTGTGTCGAGGTCTTGATATGCCATGCGTGCGTCTGCCGGTGTAAATGAAGTAGTGGTCATGCATCATACTCATAGTACACTGGCCCCATCAGCTGGCGCAATTCCTCGACGCAATGTCCTGGCCGTGCCTTGGCTAGCACTTCTGGCAGCACGATTTCGCTTGAAACATGCGTTGGCTTGACCACATTCTGGTCCTTGTCAATCTTCATCTCAGTCGGTAACCTGACCACAAGTCGTAGTCTTAGACCATCAGTCAGCTCGTTTCGCTCGATCACTTGTTGCCCACTGGATGAGTGATGGTTGCGAACTGTACCGGTATAAAATGCTTCTCTCTAGCTTTCACAGACAGACTGTGACTTGACTGAGAGCATGGTGAGCATAGTGCTACTGTTGGTCATTTTGGTATTAGTGCCATACTGGAACTTCCCGGGTCAAGCTCCTTCCCTTTATTCATTTGTTCAAGCGTGTGGTGAGTTCGATGAACTACGTCGACAACGTTCCGCAGCTTCAGCCTCTACCAGTGGTGATTCAGCCAGCCCCCGCGATTGTGCGTGGATCACCACTGGACGAAGCCGACGTCATGTCATCGATACGGGATGCCTTGGTGCGGTACAACCACCACGAGGTTGATACTACTGCGGTGACACCAGGCGATGTTGTGGCAGCTATTGCTCGCAGCAACGCAATTATCAACCTACACTCTGCTGCTCGGTATCCGAGTGAGTGGACGATTACGATGATTGAAACGCAAGTCAACCTAACTGAAACTCAGCTACGCATGCAGCAAACACAGCAGCAGATGCAACAGCAGCTTCAAGACCTGACTCAAGTGCAGCAGCACATGCAACAACAGCTTCAAGACCTGACTCAAGTGCAGCAGCACATGCAACAACAGCTTCAAGATCTGACTCATGGGCAGCAACAGAACAACGCGCAGCTGTGGAATTACCGTGCAGCGATCCACAATGCTCGTTGCATTGCCAATGACACACT
This sequence comes from Pseudoperonospora humuli, assembly GCA_003991265.1. Taxonomy (NCBI): domain Eukaryota; phylum Oomycota; class Peronosporomycetes; order Peronosporales; family Peronosporaceae; genus Pseudoperonospora; species Pseudoperonospora humuli. Next base: position 78,204 of record NQFO01005210.1, on the reverse strand, counting down.
GCATACAACACCATTTCGCTGCTTTCGGAAGTACGTACCGGGTCTTGGCAATTCTTTGCCACGTGTGGCGCGGAATCTTCAGCTCAACGTTCCCGTGGTTGATGTTGGCGAGCTTGTTCCTCAAGCGTTCTTTCCCGAAAACTTCAGAGCGCTACGAACGTGGACTCACGCCCAAATCAGCGCTCTTAGCATGTTGATGAACGATGATTTTGGCATCGTACCCACTGACTCAGTGGATCAGTGCCGGCTACGACTTCAATATTACATTGCTAACTAAGCTGCCTACACTGGTGCTGAGCAGAGTACTATCAACAGGCTCTTAGAGGTAGCAACGTAGTTTGTGAACTAGGGACCTAAGACTCAATATTACATTCAAATCAACTTTCTTCTGCTTACACCGCATCCAAACTTGTTCGTACTATCAAACTCTCGACATTGAGCAGATTTCGGATCTTACTCGATACTTTGATCTGAACGAGAACTTCGTGAGCAAATGTTGATCAACGCTGGCGTGATGATTGGGCGTGGAACGAAGAGGTCACATTCATAGTACCAGAGGATCATTGCAACGAAGTCGTCGTTCAAGACTGCAAGCTACAAGACACTTGTGCAAGTTTCTGCTGCAGTTCTACCGGCCATTCTCGGAAGATCAATCGGCCCGTATCAATAGCCCCCACACGAGCCATCCACCAATCACGGTGTGATGAGATCGCTTTCGAGAAAATTCGCTACCGGTACTATTTATTCTACTTGAGTTTTGTATGTCCTCTTCTTGCGAACCGATATGATCTCAAATCCGAACACAAAAGACGACACCGCAGCGCTGCGTTGCGGTGTCTGTGGACACGAACACGAGCAAGTACGTGCTCATTAATCTAGTGAAGTAGATACAAGCGATCATAAGCTATCTTTCTACGACCAAAGGTGCTGATATTGGTGATGAAGCAGCATCTAAACGATGGGTTTATTACGTACAGGGAGTCAAGTGCTCCATATGCGGACATATTGGCAAAAGTCGCTCGTACAAATGCTTTAAGGTGGCGATTGTGCGTGTAAAGCGAATTGTATGCATTGATAACCATGTGATTTGCTTCCATGTCCTTGGCGTAGATGAAGTTTGCAGCGTATGAGTTCACAGTGCAGCGGTTCGACTGTCTAGGACAGGACGAGGCGGTTGCTGGCACTGTTGTTGCGCTAGAGCGGGCGAATCTGGGCCTGTGGACGTTTGTCCAAATCTTACGGACTAAGCTCTTTTCTCATATGCCAAAAGTGCTACCGGAAGACCCGACCGCGCGACATTTGGTTGCATTTGGTGAGCGCTTTAGTTGGTCTACATCAGTCGTTGCAACGGCAGAGGTGCTGACGAAATGTTATGGCGTCCGACCCCATGTAGTTGGTGATGGACCGATGGGTGTCACACGCTGGCGCCCGACTGCTGAGGAAAGTGGTAGTCAAGTTGCCATCATCGAGTATTTTGGCATTGTCATGAAGAAGCGGCGACAGGGCTATGGAAAGCGCTTCCTTCGTGCGGTTGTAGAGGTGAAATCTTTTTTGGCTTTGACGTTGCAGCTGCTGGTCTGCCTATGGCACTATCCGTAGTACGACGCTGAGAATCAACTATTGTGTTGTGTTACAGGACATTGAAGCAATGTATGCGCGGCAGCCGACACACCCGCAGGCGCTAGTCGCATACGTGCCCCAGAACGACTCGTTTGCGACAATGAAGCTGTTCCAGTCGATTGGATTTCTACCGACAACGAAAGTGGAGGTGGTAAAGGACAGCTCATTGTTGCAGATGCGGATGGCATGGGGCTGCAGTCGCTTCTACACTCTACCACCCACTGAACCGCTTCATTTGCATTCTAGTGAAAGGAAATAATAGGAAGAAATCTGAGTTATACATCGCTCCCATTGTTGTCTCGACCGTAGTTGAAGAACTGCACTTTGTACCCTCTGGACAGCTCGTGTGCAACCTCATGGAGAATCAATGCACATGCAAGTCTACTTACATGAAACGCTCGCTGGATATTTGTTGCAAAGTCATCCTTCTTGTCAAACATGGTAGTTGTTTTTGGAAACGCGATGATAATTGGTCTGTTCACGAATGACTTTGTCGTCTCCACTTTTTTCAGGCGCTCATGGTCGTTGAAAACTTGCAGTGATCTGCCCAAAGAGCGACGACGCATTGTTGCTAGAAGCGAAGCAGAACCGTTGAAGCTGCAAAGAAACTTAGGCGCTAAGTAGCTTTTCTGATACAGATATTTAGTCTTTGAGTCAAGTTTTCTACTCGTGAGACGCTGGCTTCGTCGAACAAGTAGGCGCAATAACCACAACAATTGTCGTCTGTGTCAAACCCTCGAAAAAATGTCTCTGGCCATTTTGTGTTGCAAGTCCGATTAGCTCGGACTTCTAAGAACTCTTTCGAAGCCAGGAATCATCTCATCAAGCATCGGTACAAATGTAATCGAACGCTACAGAAGCGTATAAAGCGTACAAAGCGCTGGACAATACCGGCGTGTTGAAGCCCTTATGTGCACCTGTTGGAATAGAGATGGACACAACTCGCCGCAACACGGATTTAAGCACATAAAACCTCTGCCGAAGCTTCTTCACTGGGCCGAGACATTTCGTCGACAGATACTCAAGCAAGGTTACACCTCGCAGTGTCAAGATGGAACGGAGCCTTTGCTGACCAGCTGGCTACTCGACGCTAGCTCCATATGGGATGCGCGAACCCAGTAGAGATGGGAGCGGGTGGTGGACGCATGCTGCCGAGATTGTCGGTCCCGTCATTTATCCACACACGACATGCTGATACCGGTCCGCGAGATCAGCAAGCGGCCGCGTCGCTGTCTCTGACGCAACAAATGACTAAAAGATTTGAGTTTGGTCGCAACCCAAGCAAATGGCGTTGCAGCGTTAAAGTAGCAAATGAATGGCGGTGCCTCACCATCTCGTGTTGTTCCAGCGCAGCTGAAAGCCTCGATGGGGGTTGGAGTTGAAGTTTGTATCCGAGCGATACTTGTATGAAGATGGCAACTTAAGCCATAATGTCTTTTCGATAAAACGATCCCTACAAAACCCAAGTACCATGGCATTTTCAGCGATAACGGACGTCAACTTATTAAATTCCGTCAAGCGCACCGTTTCAGTTCAGAGGAAAGGTATCGAGAGAGGTTCACTTTGCATTCTGCTCGGGAGCTACCAAGCACGACACCCTCCCTCGTCTAACTTGCTCCATGGCATCCACATCTCGTCACCGCGGCAATTTGGGTGATCGTCGAGGCTTCTTCCATTTGTGTGGGTCCCCCATCCGCACACACAAGCTGGAACTCGACTTTATTCAAGGCAAAGCGCAGTCTCCTACTCAATTGCGCCCCGTAGAGCTGGCAGCGGACGTTGACACACCTCTGATGCAGTGTCGTCCAGGCAATAAAAAACTCAAGCAAAAACAGCGCCAGGCGGAGGCGGACGCTGCCATGGCAGCACTTGCCAAACAGCTAGGCCAGGAAGGCGGCGCCTACTACTATGACAGTTTTAGAATACCTCGTGGCTTGAACAGAAGCCCCACGCGCATCGACAGCCTTAGTGTATCCCGTGGCCTAGAGGGAAGCATCACGCGTATCGATAGCGATGCCATCATGTCCTGCATGGCCGAGGAAGGCAGCAACAACTCGATGAGACTGGACGGTGCTCGACAGGCTGGCATTCCACTTTATTTGTCAGACTGGTTCGACTTGAACAAGAACTCGACCCAACGTCGTCGACAGACGAACGTTATTATGACACAAGAGATGGAGCCCGAGTCTGAATCAGAGACCGGGCATTACGTGCAAAAGGCCACCAACAAGGAGCATCAATTCCTCAAGCCACATCAGAATGTCGATATGGCCGACGTGGTCATCGGTCGTGTGATCGGTGAAGGAGCTTTCGGCAAAGTATTCAAAGCTTCTTGGAAGGGCCAAGATGTGGCTGTGAAAGTGCTTGTTCGACAAAACTTGAGTGCTGACGTGGTGCGGGAATTTGAGACAGAAGTGAAGATCATGAGTTTCCTGCACCACCCAAACATCTGCATGCTGCTAGGAGCATGTCTGGCACCCGAGAGCCGAGCATTAGTAATTGAGCTCGTGGATCAAGGTTCGCTTTGGGCAGTACTACGCACACGGCGACGACAGCTTACAGACGAGATGCGTGCTCGGTTCGTTTTTGACACGGCGCGCGGCATGAGCTACTTGCACCAGTTCGATCTGCCAATTCTGCACCGAGATATGAAGAGTCCCAATTTGCTTGTCGAGCGCGACTACTCGATCAAGATTTCGGACTTTGGTCTTTCACGAGTCAAGGCGCAAATCCAGACCATGACAGGCAATTGTGGCACTGTGCAGTGGATGGCGTACGTACTCTTGCTTCAATCTCCTTGTTTTGATATTTGAAAGACACTCACAGGACTTGGTAACTTGTGCTTGATGTACAGACCGGAGGTGCTAGGTAATCGGAAGTATACGGAGAAGGCGGACGTGTTCTCGTTTGGTATAGTGGTATGGGAGATCTTCACGGGCCAATGTCCATATGACGGCATGACTCAGATTCAGGTGGCGCTAGGCGTGCTCAACCACGATCTGCGTCCACCGATCCCTCGCTCGTGTCCACGGTTCTTCGCGCGGCTGATCCGGTCGTGCTGGATGCGCGAGCCGAGTTTGCGCCCATCGTTTTCAGACCTCATGCGCACCTTTGAGCAGTACGCCGCACATTAACATCGACTGAAAGCGAGATACGGATCACGCCTTTGGTAGGAGCAAAATGATGAGCCGCCTTTACGACAACGGGGGCGGAAGGGAAGGCGTCGTGGCTTGCGATGTCACCAATTATTATTTAGATGTCGAGCGTAACCCACTTGTCTTCCACCTTCGTGAGGAAGTGTGAGTGGTTATCCAGGATTGCCTGTCTACTGCTGCGCTGGGTTTATCCTAGGTGAACATTATTTTCGTGAACATTACTTTTTCTATCTTTCTACGCTACGCTTTCTCCGCCTTCTGAAAGCCTCCATGCGACCCTCACAACGAAGCTCGCTCTTAAGCAGCACCAAGATGTTGGCGGCCGAGTCCACGTCGCGGTCTTAGTACTAGGCAGTACACTCAGCAAAGCACTTGCGTAGCATTTCTTTGTTGACTGAAAATTTAACGTCAAACCCTCACGTAAATATTAAAATCAGGAGATGATGGGCTTCGGAGGAGTCTTCACGAACGCGACGGCGCTGCAGTTTGACAAACTGTCGCGCGAATAGCAGGAAGAGGTGCTGACTCTCCCCTACTTTGAGTGTGCTCTTGCGCTTCATCAGTATATTGATGTCGTCAATTACACAAACCTTGCGCACTTTACTAAAAACGTCAAGTTTGACCAGAATGTGCTCATCCTATTCATCAAGTGCGCTCAAGCGGCAGTCAGATATCAAGTTGTTCCTGTCCATGTGTACTGAAAATCAACTCGGTCATGAGCTCATCCCACCTTCGCGCCTTCCGGCGTGAATGGCATCATGACTTTGTTGAAGACCTCTTTTCCCTCTTCGTAGATTAACTCTCGTCTTTCCGGCGTCCCACCAAGCAGACGGACGCGCTCTCATACAGCACTTCTTTGGCATTTGTGTACCTCAACCACTACCCGTTTTGTGGTTTGTAAAGATCAAGGCGCCTATTGCCGCCCCAGCTCATTGTTAGTTACATTCAATGACTTTACCATTTAGTAGAAATCAAGTAGAATGTAAAGGGCTGAACCCATTCGAACCTTATATTAGGATTAAAGCCTCGTATGCAGCCAATTGTCCTAGGATAACGCTGAATAGCTCGGAGTTCTGAATCGATGGCAGGCGGATCAGTCAGTATCCCTTTGTTCCTCCTGAGCAGACGCGGTCTAGGCCGCTGGACGGCGGAGAAAGACCAGAGAAAGGGAGAAGCGAAGCAAGACGCACCTGTGGTGTCTGTATCCGGTGCAATTCTCTACGTACGGCTTCTCAGCCACAAGAGACGGTTAGGGGACTGAGCGCCTGACCATCGTTTCAGTCGAGTTGCGCACGTCGAGCAAGGGGGATACGCGCCTACACAACATAAACGCATCGCTTTCCTACATAACGACAATGAACGCCAAGCGCAACGAGCTGGTGCGACTTGTCGTGGCCCTTAGTGGGGCCTGCAAGCACGACAATAATGTGCTGAAAGATGGTGAACTCGTGGACGCCCTAGAGACGCACGGTCAACAGATCGCGCGTCTCCGCAAGCAACAAAAGAAGATGCTTGACATGTCAATGTCCCACAGAAGCAACAAGACGTTCAAGGAGCTAACGCCGACGGGAGACTTTAAATGTACTGACGGAGGAGCCAAGCGCAGCTCACTGGATACGGATACTAAAATTGATCCTTTAAACTGCGGCGGAAGCCTTGGTGCTATCGAGCACCAGCAGGAGCCTAAGAGAGAAACCATGGGGGAGTGGATCTCGTCCCTGCAAAACAACAAGAAGGATGCCATAATAGTCCCCACAGACGCTGTAATCTACGACCGACCGACGGCTCCTGTGAGTGTGGCAGTTGCGGTCGAGGTGAGAGAGGAAGAAATGATGGGGAAATCGCCCAAGACATACCAGTACAAGTACATGCGCCGATCAGTGTCTCCTCAGCTCAAAACCTCACTGTCTGTGCGTGCTGCTTCGCCGTCGAAGCAGCTAGACCGTGCAGCCTCTCCTACCACTGTGGACCTGTCAGCGTCCTCGGCCTCAACCATGGCTTCGTACTATGATGACATGTACGACGATTACGCAGTGTGCCCTGAGACGAATCAGCGATACACTCGCTCAGCCTTGGATCGCGCACCATCATTTGAGTCAATGGATTGGACATCGCTAGACGATGGCAGCAGTGACGAGCCCATGCAGTTTCGAAGCATCGCAGACGATGTAGAACAGCGGCCTCCTGTATCCAGGGTGGTGACTCATCAAGGTGCAGCTCACGCTGCTGGTGTACGGCCATATGGTCCAGCGTTGCACTCAAAACACAGCACTGACGTCTACTATTCAGCCGAAGAAGGAGAACATTCTACCGAGTCGTCATCTCGTGTCACTGCTTCGAAACAAAAGAATAACTTTTTCGTTGCACCCAGCTCGACGGAAGTCGTGATGGAGGTTTTGTATGGTATCATGGAGCACAATGAGAACTTCAAGTGGTTGATTGACCCAGTGAACCAGGCTCGTGTGGCCAAGCTGGTTGAGTACTACTTGAGAGACCAGCCTACGGGTGGTGATGTGTCAATTCGGGCGTATGAAGACGAACAGACTATCACTGACCTCCGAGCCCACGTGGACAAGCTAATCCATGAGAACCTAAAGATCAAAACTGATAACGTCAGACTCATGGGAAAAGACCCGCAGTCTGCGATTTCTGACAAGAATCTCGAGGAGGCTATCAGCATGCAAGAGGGGTATCGTCGTGAAGCTGAGGCGACCTTCCAACGTGAGCTCGAGACCAAGTCAAAGCTTGTGTCAAGCTTGCAGCATGAACTTGAAGAAAAGGAGTCGCAGATTGCTTCACTCTTGATGAATTGCGCCGAGTTACCTGCAAGTGGCGGTGCCATTTCGGATATGGAGGTGAACCGACTCCGAAACAGAGTGATGGAGAAGGATCGTGAGATCTGCCGTCTCAACTTTCAGCTGTCAACGAAGCAAAAACTCGTTGACGAAATCGCCAAAAAGGTCGCACAGCAGCTGAACACTTCGGCTAATGAGACCTTCGTGACGTTTGACAATCGTCTTGATATGGACATGTTCCTGTTCAAGAGTGTAGCCGAGAAACAGGCGACAATTGACGAGCTCAAAGCTGCTTTGTTGTCCATGGAGCGTGAAGTGAGGGGACTGGAAGCGAGGGTCGCCAAGAAAACACGCGACACGCTTCTGTTGAAGACGAAGTTTAAGTCCATGTCTTCACGCCTGACTGAGGCTAATGTGAATATGTCTCGCGTTCAAAGAGAAAATGACAGTCTGGTGGCGTCGTTGAAGGAGAAACAAGGGAAGATGCACGACCTCATTGAATTTCTGGAGGGAAAGGAGAAGCAAGTCATACATTTGGAAGAGCAGGTGAATCTTCGTCAGACGCAATTGGAGCACGTTATGACGGAGTACGAGAAGATGCAGCACTACCAGTCCACCAACGGACGTCCTCCTCATCAAAAGACAGACGTGTATGTGCAATAAGCAAGTGACCCAAGTACTCGATCAACAAGCCAGAGCCTTTTCATTCTGCGTAGCAACTCAAGTGCTTCATCTCCTCTCTGCTCAAGTGACAACCAAGAAAAATGCAACAAGGTGAAGTGTCCTCTGCACCCATGATGGTGTTTTCACATATATAAATTCAAAGCAACGGTTTGACTTTGTCCGAGGGAAATTGACACTTTGTCGCGTCTCCAATTCTTTCTTCTCTCCGTCCTTTCAAAAGTCCCTGGTCTAATGACTCACACTTCAGGCATGTTGATGGCCGCGTGCGCGTAAAATGTGACGTGGTCACGGTTGAGCACTTAGTAAACTAGTATAACGCCAGTGCCACGCTTTTGTGTTTCTCTACTTTCGACACATTGTGTCGTATCTAGAATCAACATATCGAACAGACTAAAGCGTCTGGCGGCACTGTAAGCAGAGTTTGCTTACTTGTCATGAACTCGTCAAAGCCCTTCGTTGCGCAATTCTTCACGTCTGCTTTAGTGTCTCCGCACGCTACGTCCGTCTTCTTACCGTCGAAACAATGCGCTTATCTATCGCCTCGTGAGCCATGCGCTTCTATTGAGAAACGGCCTGTGCTGAAGCCTAGCAAGAAACTCATGTTATCCCACAAGTTCCAGATACGTCGTGTCCAGCTCGCACGAGTGAGAGATTGTCAACAAGATCCTTCCGCTACTCAAATGCGTGGTGGAAACGGCTGTCCGCGGTAGAATTTGCTAGAGCGGACGGCAATGCACAGACAAAAGAGTGTTCCTAGATACCTATCATCGGAAGATCGTTCCCACTTGACAATCATTCGCTTTTTTTATTTTTGCTTTACTTTCATTCAAAGGGTGCACATATCACGGCCTCACACGCCACCATGCTTAGAAGAAGATTGTGCACGCACATCGACACTGGCTTCTTCCCGCTTGACGTGCCATCCTCAAAGTCAACACACTTAAGCCACTTTCTCATACACCACGCGCTTTCCGACATCCGAGTGCTTGATCTTGTTCGAGATTGACGCACCTTTACGACGCACAGGACGTGAAGTGACCCCGAGTCCAAAGACAAATGTGGCGATAAAGAGCAGAAACAGTCCGACCAGAAGCAGAATTGGGATCCACAACGGTGCCGTGAAGAACGACGTGGCCAGGAATGGGATGACCCAGAACGGGAACGTGAAAAACGCTACCAGCATCGTGGGCACAGCAATAGCTAGGAACACCGTGAGTGCTCCAGCGGCCATAATGCCTAGCACGGCAGCTATAGCCACACTCAGCTTGCGGTGTTTCTTAGCAAAGTCCGAAGGCAATTGAACGTAACCCGATACGAAACCACAGACAGAAGACAACATTGAGTACACGGTAGCCACGAAGGCGTCACGAGCTTCCAGCAGCTTGGTGGCGCGTCCTGCTGCACGGAAGGCCTTGCGTACAGGTGGGCCAAACCACACCTGCACAACGACCTCCCCACGGTTGCCGCCCAAACGAACAGTAGATTGGGTCGGGTCCGTAGTTTGGTTTTGAACGATGCGACTGACGTCCAATTGACCCGATCCAATAAGTTCGTCACCAGAATCGTTCGAGTACACTTCAACAGTTAGCGTCGCTTCTTTGCCGTGACGATCGGCGTCGTAGAACAGCTCCAATTCGTTGTTCGAGCCTTCTCCCCACTTCGGATTAGTGTTCCCGTTAAACGCTGGGTCTGTCGTGGCCCACGACTTTGGACTTGAGTTATCCAGCTGCACCAGCACTGCATTAACAAGAGCATAGCATTGTTAACATTGCAATTGTCTAATCTTCTCAGCAAAGACAAGGCTCACCATAGGGATCTTGACGCTTGCCGAAATCCATCGTGGGCAGGTTGTTGGCGCTCAGCACCTTGACATGAATTGTACCGTTCATCATTGTCATTGTTTCAGTGCTTGGCTGACTCGCAGACTTGGGACTAGATTGCTTTTTGGGACTCGTCTGCTTGGGTGCAATGGGGGGAGAAAGCTCGTCCACTGGATCGACTTGAGGGGGAGCTGGCTGAGCGGCGACTTCGGGGGTTTCCTCAGATGTGTCTGAAGACGAATCGGTGGCAAGGTGAGACGGAGCGGGTTGTTGTTGCTGTTGCTGTTGGCGCTTGGGTTTCCGGGCCATATAGCTTGTGGGAATGGCGGCGCGTTCTCAACTGGCAGAAGGATACAGGATTATATGTAAAATGAGCCAGTTTGGGGCACTAAGAGTGGGTTATTGGGTTAAATGATGAAAACCTAGCTCGATCTCGCCGTATCTATATCAGTTTTCTGCATGGAATTTGCTGATTCATTGTATTTTATGGCAATAAGACCATTAAACCCAGAGTTGAAGTGAATGTGATGAAATACGTCACAAGATTTTTTTTCGAAATGGAAGGGTCATCGCATTTTTGATTGGCTGATTCCGTGCTACTATCATTCGGTCAAACGCATCGTGTACTGTACCTCATTGGCTGCTAGTGCATCAGGTTCTCCCTCTACAGCACGCACTTCACATGCGTATCTTCCACCTGGTAGATTAAAGCCAGCTCACGCTCGCGCCGCGCACTCATTTTGCCGTTTAGTTTGGTTGACTTGAAAAAGTGCAAAAGGAAATCTTCCTTTTTAGTGACTTCCGCATTTGTAGCATTTTTGACAAAGATGTCAATATCTCTTATATAGGGATCTACACTTCACTTCATAAACAACTTCAACCGCGCACCCATGTGCCTTCTTCGTTGGTTTGTGTTGCTTGCAGGGGTGCACACAGCTTGTTCCTACACTGAGAGTGTGTGCGATGACCCCAAGGTGGCGTCACTGCCTTTCTGTGATACGTCGCTGCTTTTGGATGTCCGTGTAAATGACCTGGTGACTCGTATCCCACTCCATCAGACCTTTGGCCTGCTGGTAAACAAAGCGGAGGCATGCTAAGGACGCAGGACTGACATTCTGGACACCTAACGTGAACATTTTCCGGGATCCGAGATGGGGACGAGGACAGGAGACGCCAGGGGAAGACCCGTACCTTACAGGGGAGTATGCGATAGCTGTTGTGAGAGGGCTACAAGGCGAAGCAATGGAAGGAACGGAAGATGAAGGTGAGCAAAAGTTTCTGAAGATCTCGAGCTGCTGCAAACACTTCTCTGCCTATTCACAAGAGGAGCCAAGACACCGTAACGATGCTATCGTGACTGAGCAGGACCAAGCTGATACCTATTTCCCGGCGTTTGAAAGCTGCGTCAAGCGAGGCCATGTCAGCTCCATCATGTGCAGCTACAATGCTGTAAACGGCATTCCATCTTGTGCTGACAAGCGACTACTGACTGACGTCGTTCGTGGTCAATGGAAGTTTGACGGATACATCACCTCTGATTGCGAGGCTGTAGCCGATGTAATCTACCGTCACCACTACACTCAGTCGCCTGAGCAAACGTGTGCCACAACTCTTGACGCTGGTTTGGATCTCAACTGCGGAGATTTTTTGCGACTGCACCTTCTAAACGCAGTAGAAAAAGGTGTTGTTACGACCGAGATGATGCACAATGCCTTGAAGAACCAGTTTCGGGTACTGATGCGACTAGGCATGTTTGAAAAAGGCAGTCAGCCGTATGCAAATATCACCAAGGACGCAGTGGACACAGCGGCGCATCGGCAGCTTGCACTAGAAGCCGCCCGGCAAAGCGTCGTGCTGTTGAAAAACGACGACGATACCCTTCCATTGGCTACGGATGCCTTTGCGAAGACGGGATCACTTGCGTTGATCGGACCGCATTATAACGCTAGCACCGCTCTACTTGGCAATTACTTTGGCGTGCCTTCGCATATTGTTACCCCACTTGAAGGAATCTGTCGGTATGTACCGAATGTTTCGTATGCATTGGGGTGCAAAGTGTCGGGAGAAGAGTTGCCAGACTTTGACGAAGCTATTGAAGTTGCCAAGAAGGCGGACCGTTTGATTTTCTTTATGGGACTTGATCAAAGCCAAGAGCGAGAGGAGATTGATCGTTACCATATCGAGTTGCCGGGCTTTCAGAATCCATTGCTGAAACGAATGCTTCAAGTTGCGTCGCACCCGATTGTGTTGGTAATCATCGCTGGGGGGAGTGTGGACTTGTCGTTTTATAAGAGCCACCCGAAGGTTGGCGCAATTGTTTTCGGTGGATATCTCGGACAGGCTGGTGGACAAGCCTTGGCCGACGTATTGTTTGGCACGTACAATCCGTCAGGAAAGCTCCCACAAACGCTTTACGACTCGACTTACGTGGACGCAGTATCAATGTACGACATGCACATGCGTCCAAATTTTGCGACGGGAAACCCAGGACGAACCTACCGCTTCTTCACTGGAGCTCCAGTCTACGAATTTGGGTTTGGTTTGTCGTACACCACGTTTCGCAAGAATTGGTCTGTTGAGCCACCATCTGAACTCGATGTCGCCATTCTCGCCCAGGAGCTAAGCAAAGAAGGTCTAGACAAGAAACCAAGCCCATGTGTAGCGACATTCAATATCACCGTGACGAACCTGGGCGATCTGGCAGGCGATGATGTCATCTTGGTCTACGCCGTCCATCCCCAGGCTGGAGAAGATGGACGTCCATTAAAGTCGCTGGTTGCATTTGAGCGCATTTCTCTGCTTGCCCCGGGTCAAAACGCAACCGTAAGCTTTTGCCTGGAGGCGAAGGTATTCGCACTCGCTGATGAAAGCGGCAACTGGAGTATCGAATCGGTCAACTGGACCATTCACGTGGACAACCTGCAACACTCAGTCGACGTTCGGGATGTCATCAGTCGACAAATTGAAGATATCAAGCGCGAGTCGCTATTGCGTATTATGTGGGTGTAAATCAATGAGGCAAAATTATTGCACAGCTTGGATACGCTCGCTATGATCGTTGTTGAATGAAACAGGTAGCAAGACATACGGAGCGCAATAGTGCAATTTCTAATGAGTTGACTCGTGAATTCGCTCTTGTTGTTATACCGAGCTGCGCAAAGGCCCGTAGAAATGGTACCCAGAGTACGAGAGGATCCTTTCGGCGATACTGTCGCTCAAGACCGCGATCTACACGACGTATCTACAGCAACGTGAAGTTCTTGCTGCAGATCAGCGTAGACCTGCTGTCTCTCAAGCGAAAGTTCTTTAATGCTTGGAGTAGCAAGGCAAGCTCTGGAGGAGCGGAATAAAGACAGAGAAAAGACAGAGAGGAGCAAGAGAAAGTATCCAGGTCAAGCAAAAACGTTGCTCATCTGATAGTGGTTAGGACTTGGTAGTTCTTATACAGAGATACTGGCGATTGGCCACCAATAATCTGTGACGTGGAGCAATTGATCATTCTCGCTCCAATGCCCAAGGACAAGAAGAAGCGCGCACGCAGTGTAGGCACCGCTTCGGCGTCGCAAAATGGACTCGGACGTACGCTGGCCACGCCCAACACAAACTTGGGACAGCATTTTCTCAAGAATCCCATGATCGTGACGCAGATCGTAGCTAAAGCCGCTATCCGGGGCACAGACGTGTGTCTTGAGGTCGGTCCTGGTACCGGAAATTTAACGGTGAAGCTACTGGATCAGGCCAAGCGTGTGGTTGCGGTGGAGTTTGACCCGCGCATGGTTGCAGAGCTGCAGAAGCGTATCCAGCACACAGAGCACATAAACCACCTGCAGATCATTCACGGGGACGTCATGCGCGTGCAGCTGCCATTCTTCGACGTGTGTGTAGCCAACTTGCCATACCAGATCTCGTCGCCTTTTGTGTTCAAGTTGCTGGCCCATCGCCCCATGTTCCGCTGTGCTGTGATCATGTTCCAGGAAGAATTCGCCAAGCGACTCAGTGCCAAGTGCGGAGCACCGTTTTCGCCTGACCGTTAGCTTGATCTGACGCTGATTTGCTTTGCTTGTAGACCGGGTGACGAGCTGTACTGCCGCTTGTCTGTGAACACGCAGCTGCTGGCGAAAGTGGACCAGCTACTGAAAGTCGGCCGCAACAACTTCCGCCCGCCGCCCAAGGTTGAGTCCCGTGTAGTGCGCATTGAACCACGCAATCCGCCACCGCCGGTGAACTTTACAGTACGGGCTCGATGTTTGTTGTCAAAGAAGGGTGCTTTATGGCTTACTGCTTTATCTATGTGGCTCGATAGGAATGGGATGGAATGATCAAGATCATCTTTAACCGAAAGAACAAGACACTGCACTCGTGTTTTGTCACAAAGTCAGTGCTGAAGATCTTGGAAGAGAACTACAAGACGTACTGCTCGCTGAACGACGAGGTATGACGCTATTACAATGTTTGCACCTTACAGATTTCTCATACCTTGTATTGATATCAATGTTGCGGCATATGTACGAATTGCAGCTTCCGGAAAGTGATCTTGACATGAAGAAAAAGGTGGAAGCAGTGCTGGCTTTCGAGGAGTTTGGCAGCAAGAGAGGCGCCAAGATGGACCAAGATGATTTCTTGCTGTACGTTACTATTGTTGCCATGCACATGGTGAAATATCTGCAAAGGTTACAGAAGACACTAATTGTCGTTGCGTTTTGATTCTGTAGACTACTAGAGCGCTTCAACGCAAACAAGATCCACTTTTCCTAACTGAATAGCTCTGTCGTGCTTGGGGTATTTTCTATCGTTCATTGCTACATAGACTTCTTTGTTTATTTGCTCCTCTTCGTCCGTTTCTTTGCCTTTTCCGCCTATGAGGCCGTTGACTCGATGATCTTGATAGCATCTATGGGTCGTGTGCGAGGTAAATGCCGTGAAAATAGATACGAAACCTCAATGGCTACATCCCATCCCAACTCGCTCGCTGGCTTTTGCCATAGCACACGATAAGTTGCTTCGTCAAACAAGCTGCAACATCTAGCAGACACAAAGGACACGAGCGGGAAACACGTTTAGTTTCATGAGCAATGGAGCGTCAGCGCAATCGAGACGATAGAAGACATGAGGACTATGAAAGTGACCGCAGAAATCACAATACCGAACGAACACGATCAAAAGACCGTGACAGTGATTGGGACGAACGTAGCACTGTTAGCAGTAGCAGCAGTAGTCGTGATCGGGAATATCGTGACAAAGATCGCGATCGTGAAAGACGTCGCGAGAAGGACAGTAGTCGGGATCGCGATAATGGCCGTGATAGAGATCGTGAACGGTATAAAGACCGAGTTCGCGAGCGTGACTATGATCAGGATCGCTACCGTATTCGGGATAGTCGAGAAAGAGACCGCGACAACGACCGGGATTATGACCGAAGAGACTACGCTTCGCGCAGTAGCAGCTCTTCTTTTTCTCGCCCTGCGACGTATGACCCACGACTTGCGCAACGAACACAGCGACGAAGTCAAAGAGGTGATGGGAATGACGGTGACGAACGATATGAGAATGCAATGCGCTGGAAGCAGCTTCAAGACGAATTGGGTCTATCGGATGAAGAAGAAGCTGCTGTAAGGAATGGCGATGCTGATAAGGAAGGAAGTCGTTTCATGCGCAATAGCGATTCTACGGGCGAGGACAATGAAGCTCATCCACGCATGAAAGAGCTTCAGCGTGACTTAAAGGAAGCTCGTGACCGGGAGCAGAAAGCCCAAGAGTCTCTTAGCAAGCTCCAGCTACTAAGCAGGTCGCAGACTGCTATCTTGAAGACCTCGATGAGCAAAAAAATTCAGCAGAAGGAAGCATTGGTGGAGGACATGGTTAATGTTATCAAGGACCTTGAGTCTAAACTCATTGAAGCAGACATCTCCTTCGACGCCTATAACTTGCCTGACACCGCCAAATCTTCATTTTACCGGTCGAATGGTGCCGGGATCGCTACTGACAACGATGCTGAAGTCGAAATTAATGCCATGAAGACCGAAATGGAGCGCTTGATCGACGAAAACAGTGCACTAAAGGCTGCTGCAACGAAGGCTAGTAGCAGTGGCTTGGAGACACCTACGCCGGCGGAATCTACGGCAGAAAACACGATCACTAAAGCGTCTTTGGACAGCGTCGAGGCGGAGAAGCAGCAGTTGATGCGGCAGATGAAGGAAATGGAGAACCAGTTGGCTACATTTCAAGCTGCAGCTTCTTTACCTCCGGCACCTTCATCGGCCGACAAAGTCGCTTCATCAACTGTGGAGGAGATACACGCCATGGAAAGCAAGGTACACTATGAGATTGAAAAGCTTGGACGGAAAGCTTGCGCTGATTTGTTGACTTAATGTGGTGTGCTTGTTGCTGTGACTAGTATGCTGCTGCTCAGACTTCGCTCGTTAGTGCGCAAACAACGGTACGCCAGTATCTTCATCTTGATTCACGTCACGTTTCTAATGATGAGTCTTGTTTGCTTAGATTGAGAGGCTGGAAAAGGAGCTAGCAATGGCATTAGCTGTCCGCGCAGCAAGTGTACCAGAACCTGTGAATGTAGCACCACAAGAATCATGTAAGCTTGAAGCAAAGGAGCAGCTGCAGGTTCGTGAGATGGAGACGCGCTTGGCTGCGTTGCAAGCGGAAATGGACCAACAAAAGCGTGAGAGCCAAGCAAAGGAGACGACTGCCGACGAGCGCTATGCAAAGCTCAAGGCAATAGCTGAGAACGAGCTGAGTAAAATCAAAGAGCAAGCGAAGAAGGCCATCTTGGACCTCAAACGGAAGCTGGAGGTTGCACATAAGGGTCAACAGCGCAAGCAAGCTGTGATCGCGGGCTTTAGCACGCAATTGCGTGCTCAACGTGCTGATCTTGTCGTGTTGAAGTCACAGGTCATAGCACAGCAGCAGCAGGTTCCAGTTCTGGTCGAGCAATTGACTGAGAAGATCATGCAGCGTGTCGAGAAGCAGATCAATGCCGTGGCCAGTGTCGTGGACAACTACAAGCGCGAGATGAAAGAGCGCAAGCGGTTGTTCAATCTTGTTCAGGAGCTCAAAGGCAACATCCGCGTGCTTTGCCGTGTCCGCCCCATATCAAAGTCTGAGGTAGCTCAGGGTAGTAAGATGATCTGCAAATTCACGCCGGGGGAGATCACGCTGAGCGGTGAGAAGGGCAAAGTCAAGACGTGGGAGTTTGACCACGTCTTTGATATGGGCTCAACGCAAGACCAGCTTTTCTCCGAGGTGAAGCCACTAGTGACGAGTATTCTGGATGGATACAGCGTGTGCATTTTCGCGTACGGCCAGACGGGGTCAGGTAAAACGTTTACCATGTCAGGGTCTCCGGAGAATGCTGGCATCAACACTCGCTCGTTGCAAGAGCTCTTTGGGCGCATGAATGAGCGTACGAAAGAATATCACGACGAAATCACGGTCAGCATCATGGAGATTTACAACGAGCAGATCCGAGATTTGCTGGCTCAAGATGCTGCAAGTCCAAACCTGCAGATTCGTCAAGGTCCCACGGGTAACTTTGTTCCGGGTCTTACCATTGTGCCAGTCCGAACGCTGGATGAAGTTTTTGATCTCATAAAGCGTGGCAACAAGAACCGCAGTACGCATGCCACTGACATGAACGAGCACAGTAGTCGAAGTCACTCGATTCTCTCGGTTCAGTTGAAAAGTCTCAACATTGTTACCAATGTAATTGCGAGTGGTAAGCTGTTCCTTGTCGACCTGGCAGGTTCCGAGCGGCTTTCGAAGACTGGTGCCGAGGGTCAGCGGTTGAAAGAGGCACAGAGCATCAACAAGTCACTGTCGGCACTCGGCGACGTTATTGCTGCACGAGCAAGCAAGCAAAAGCACGTACCATACAGAAATTCGTCCTTGACGTACCTGCTTCAGGATGCTTTGGGTGGCGATTCAAAGACGCTTATGGTAGCTTGTGCAAGTCCAGTGGACTACAATTGCGAAGAGTCTTTCTGCACGCTCAACTTTGCGGCTCGAGCACGTAGCGTTGAAATGGGCAAAGCTACGAAAAACGTTGCTCAAGCTACGTAAATCTCAAGTTTGCCAAAGGCATGACACTGCAAACCTTGCCGTGTGTTTCCAGCGTTTCGTAGTCTTTACCCTAGATTAATTACTTGTACTTGAGCGTTCACGCTTGGCGTTCTCGTCGCACCTGTCTCTGCTTCTTCCTCATCATTTGATACCCGTTCAGATTCATTAACGATTCACTTTGAGGCGGAGCATTGTCATTTTCAACAATGCTGACTACCACTTTCCCTCGCCATCACCTCCCATTATGTCAATGTTCGGGGCCGCTTCCGATGTTGCAAGGTGTGTATCGACTCGGTATCATCATCAGCCACAGCAGAACGTTTACAACTTGAAGACCCTTGTAGATTGTCCTGCTCACCGTCTGCATTCGTCTCTGCATCAATTTTATCGTCAGCCAGGCTCTTAAGCTCAGCACCCGCGTCAGCTTCCTTTTCGATTTCCTCCTCGTTTTCTTCAGCGATAGATGTTGTCTGCATCGGTGTAGGTTCGGAGCTAGCAGATCGCCGCTTACTCCTCAGTGGAGGCGACTTGAGCGCTTCAGTAAATATCTGTGTCTTCTCATTTGCAACACTAGCCGAAGTGAGTGATGACTGAAAGTCAAAGACAGCCCGCCATTTTGGGTCCAGATCTTCGTCGTCGTCAGGAACGTCGCGTACAGTTCGTAGTTGTTCCACGAAATAATCACGCAGTTGTGCCATGCTTGACTTGTCCAGATGTGACAGGTATACGCGCATTGTTTCCAAGAATGAAAACTGGGCCGGTCGCTCCAGAGAATAGCGGACGCCTTCACGCATAAAGCGCAAGAACGGTACTCGCAGTGATGCAGGAATTTTGCCAACGCCAAGAGACTGACTGAACCTTCTTGCAAGCTCCTTCAACTCCTGCTCGCTGTTTTCCACCTTCTCCTTCAGTTCTTCGTTCTCCGTAATCTGATCGTCGTCATTTCTTGGTTGAACTGCCTCCATGTCTTGCTTCCAAATGAGAATCGAGCTAAACATTTGGCGAAGTGATGTCATTTGAATCTCAAGGTAACGCACGGGAGCATTCGTTTTCACTTGTTTGCCAAATGCCTTTACCACATCAACACTGGGCTTGCCACTTGACGTGAAATACTGTAGAACTGCCGCAGCTTGGTATTTCTTGCTGGGATTACAGAGAGACACTCGGCCAAGTGCTACCAGCAACTCAGCTTTGCGTTGCTGCTTCTGTTCCCAAACGCGAATAGCCTCTTTTTGCATCTGTGCGCTTTCGGGGTCGTTCTTCTCCGTATCGTCTTCAAATTCTGGCTCTTCCTCTTCAGCATCATCCATCTCTCTCTCAAAGTGCATCTGCGTTAGAAGAATGAGTACTTTCGGCACAGTCCAATCCAGTGCGTTATACGGCGCTGTTGCATCCTGAAACTTTTCCACATAGAGACACCGTGCATCGCAAAAAGTTAAAAAGGCGAAACGTTGGGCCTCACTTACGTACGTTGCCACATCTTCGTCTTCAAACTCGAGCTCTTCCATTGAATCCACTGACTGAGGCTCAGACATGTCTTCGTTTTGCTTCTGCTTATCGTCAGCACCTTCATTACTTCTGGCCAAGTGCATCTCCAATACCGTAATCAGCGCTTCTTCGAATGTGCCTCGCAATTGACACACGTGCTGAATCTGAAGCTGCATCGAAGGATTAGTTGCGTTCTCAGTGGCCTCGTTAGTATTTGCTGAGGAGTCATGCTTCTTTTCTTCTGCAAAGGCTTTGAAGATAGGCGAGGTGATCCACAACAGATCGTAATACATTATTGCCAGACAGTGCTTGATGGTGTCGACATGCCGAAATCCTTCGTGTAGCTCAGAAACTGCCTTTGCCCGTCGACACAATAAGTCCCCCACCGCTATGACAAGTTTGTCCAATCGCTGCGAGCCCGATGCAGCCGTGTGGTCGTTTTCCGTCACCATACATGACAAGTCTGGGCGGATATGGTTTCGGACATCCAGATACCTCATCAAGCATTTGAGTCGACACAAAGCGATGCGCAGGGCGTACTCAACATCGGATGTCTCCTTCATCGACGGGTCCTTCTTTTTCTTTCTGGTCCGTTTGCTTCTAGTTGTGGTTGTGTCATCACCAGCAGTAGTGAACGCATCGTACAACTTCAAGTCGGCGTTCAAAAGTCGATCAATTTTGTCCATAATCTCTTGGACCAGCTCTTGCATGATCGCTTCAGCTCCCCGTTTCAGTGAAGCGTGTTCTGTATCAAGCAAATGAGCTACGGAAAGCGATAAACTTGACAGCAACTTCTCGTCAGAGTGCACCAAAAACGCGTGCTTCAGCTTCTTGAGAAGCTCCTCAATGTGACTGCTATGGTGACCAATAACTTCACTCTTCAGTGACAGCATCGGAATCAATTGCAACAGCAATAACAGCTTGTCCGAATCAGCTTGATACAAGAGAAACAAACTGGGGATATCCTTGCAGTACGCAACGGTTATTTCCTCCTACAATCGGCACAGATGACACAAGTTGTTAGTTTAGCCAACTCTACTTGCCGTTTGAGGACGAACTCTAGCCAGAAAAGGTGTCACGTACTTGCAACTGCTCCGCTTCTCGTTGAGCAGCTGCACTGGTCCCACGGTTTGTATCAGTCCCCACGAGCTTGCTTACGGACGCAACTAAAAGCCGCAATAACACAGTTTGCTGCTCACTGCTCAGATCTGGTGCGCTCTTGTCCACTAACAGTAAATCCGTCAGCAGTCTCCAATCCTGAAGCACAACTGGAAAAGCCCCAGATAAAAGAGTTAATCGCCAAACACTTGACTGCATTGCAAAAGCTTGAACTTACGGCAGTCCTCTAGCCCCCAAAATGCGTCGACAAGCGTCTCCACCGCAGTCTCTGGCACATCACGATGATGAACATACTCCTCTGCAAATTCTACTAGAGCAATTGCCTGAGTGTTGAGCTGTTCTTTCTTGAGCTGTGCGTTCTTTGTTTTGGCTGCTGCGACGCCGAATGCATCATATTGAAGACACACGAACTCTGCGGCAGCTTTGCGAATGTTTTCACGCTCGGCATCAAACACCAATTTTTCCACGGAACTCAGCTCGATATCTGAGCTGATGAGACTGTGCTTGTCTACTGCAATGAGAAGATGAATGCTTTCCTCAACAACAGCGTCGTCCACGTCGTTGCAGAGCTCCAGATAACGTGGCAAAAAGCGAGAAGTAAACAGCTCCAGCTTTTCCGTGAATGCGTCGTTTTCGTACAGTTCGCACAAGATTTGAACCACTTCGAGGCGAGCTACTGCTGCTTTGTCGCTTAGAAGCCAACCAAGATACTTGAGAAAATTGTCCTTCAAGAACTGATCTGGCAGAGTGGTGATCCAATGGCCAAGGCATTGGATGCTTACCACACGAATTTCCGGCATTACGTCGCGATACCGATGCACTACAACTCCAGTGAATATCGAGTTGACGAGCTTTAGCACTTGTTGAAGGTGACTCTCATAAAGCGCTTTGTTGTTCTGCAGGAGGGTAATTTTCCGGACATTGGGGCTCTTACGAGCGCCAGGCGTAGAAGTTTCAGGCGAGCTTGTCGCCGCATTAAGTTGCCTTTTTGCAATTGCCAGTTGTTCCGAAATGCTAGCAGCCGTACGCACTAAAGCATTGCTCAGCGCTAGTACGGCAACAGTTGACGTGTGTCGTATTGGCCGAAGTTCGGAGCTGTAAATATTGGACACCAAGTTAGAAAGACTTCCATGACACCATATACCGCATCAGTCACCTTGACAAAGTAGTCAGCCAATCAATAAAGCCGTGTACGACAACTGATGTGAGCAAGATCTCGCTCTCGTAACACTCTTTCACGAAAGCCTCCCAGAACTCTTCAAAGTTGTGCTGAAACTTTTTAGCTTTCTTTCCATGAGGCATAACCAGATACTCTCCATTCGCATTTTCAAGATCCTCCAGAATATTCTTCACCAAGTCGCCCATTTCCAGTCGATCTAATGGCTCCGATACAGGAACGCAGTTTCCAGTGCCTCCGCATGCCTACGAATATAAATGACAAAGCAACTCAATCATCTCAAATGCCCTCACATAGCAGCTCTCTCTCTCTCTCCCACCTGAAACACCAGATTCAGCACTTCTTTTGCCGCTATTTCATCGTCTTTCAAAAATCGATCGCGCCACTTGCCTAGCAAGTTCTCTAGCGACGGTTTACCACTCTTGATCGCTTCTATCAAGCCCAATGAAGCTAAAAATCAGCACAGCTCAAGTTCTGGCACAAAAAGTACCAAGTTATCGGCTTCACGCACCTAATAGCGAGACTTCTTCGCTATCCTGAACGTCAGCACTCTCTGAGACTGCCGCATCCTCTGTATTGTCGGCTGTAGCACCTTTCTTCTGCTTTCTACTATCTTCAGCCGATCGCAAGCTTCTCGTTTGACTCCACGGTGAGCGCTTACCTCGACTGGACTTTCCTTTGCTTCCTGGTGTTCGCTCCAATATGCGTCCCTTTTTGGGTCTTGCAGTCTTCGTCCCAAAAGGCGTAAACTCCTCGTCATCAGCTTCCCGCCCTTCATCACTAGTATGCAATCCACACAAAGCCGTCAAAATGGTACATTTACAAAATGGGGTAGCATACTGTACCTGCTTTCTTCGCCTTGTTCGTTGGCTGATAGTGCATCAGGCTCTCCCTCTGCAGTATGCACGTCGTCATCACTCATGCGCGTATCTTCCACTTGGTAGATCGGAGTCGGCTTACGCCGCAGACGAGAACCGCGCCGCGCACTCATTTTGCCGTTTAGTTTGGTTGACTGGAAAAAGTGCAAAAGGAAACCTTCCTCTTAAGTGACTTCCGCATTTGTAGCATTTTTGACAAAGATGTCAATATCTCTTATATAGGGATCTACACTTCACTTCATAAACAACTTCAACCGCGCACCCATGTGCCTTCTTCGTTGGTTTGTGTTGCTTGCAGGGGTGCACACAGCTTGTTCCTACACTGAGAGTGTGTGCGATGACCCCAAGGTGGCGTCACTGCCTTTCTGTGATACGTCGCTACTTCTGGATGTCCGTGTAAATGACCTGGTGCCTTGGATTATACAGACGAACGACGCTGCACTGCTGAGCATCTGTGGAAAGCTAGTCGCTGCTGTGAGTAAATCGTCACTTTTGGGATATAGCAAGACGACATCATATGTCGTCATACCACGCATAGCTTAAAGTTTTGTTTCGGCCTCCAAGTCTCCGCACAAATCACGTTTGGATGGCATGGTAGCGATCAGAAGGAGCATAGAAGCCTCGTAAGAGCAGTCATGTATGCGCGCTGTAGTACTGACGAGGTGGATGTGGTAGAAGTTTTGCATACACGAGACACTTTCGTGTCAGATTTGTGCATCAAGGAGCAAGTCGAAGGTAAACTGGAATCTTCCCAGGCATATTCGCTATTGGCGAAATGAATCGGTAGACGGTGGTATGCCACGACTCTCATGCCTGTCAGTAGCGGCTGTGGTACTTCGCGATACACTCGGCGTGGTCACAGCTGCGTACTTTGCAGCCTTCTTTCAGCACTTGAGAATCAATCGTCACACCATTGTGCGCTATCTCCGGCGCAATGAGACGCGTCTGAGTTGCCGCCCGACTCATGCATTCGTCACATTGCGCATTAGATAAAGTAGCATCGAATGTACTCGAGCTTGGAGAGCACAACACAACACGATCCTCTCATCTCATGCCTATTAGCATCTTACTACACGTTGCTATGGATCGATGTATCCACACGCAATCTCACAAGAAGCTTCATTCTGCGTCTTTGACCGCATTGAAGTTGCATAGTCGATTATGTGGGCTAATAAAACATGATAGCAAGTCAGCCATATGATTGGTAGAAACTTTCTAACAAAATGGCCTCCAGTCAAATGCAGGCACACTCACATTGCTGGCACGTGAAGAGAGGGATAATTCATCGACAAGAAGCGATGCAGCTGAAGGACGAGAGCCTGATAATGACCATCGCGTCGGACGACGAGTTGTCCGACGTGGAGGACAGCTCGGACGTGGAAGACGAGGAGCTCAAGAGTGCCGTGCTTAGTCGTCAGCAGCAGATCAAGGAGGCGCAGCAGCAGCAAAAGGAGAGTGAGATTGCCGAGGACTTTGAGTTCGACGATGGAGGCGCGTTTCACACGTCTGGTGGTAGCTCGTGGGACTTTACAGCCGCTATTTCACGCATCGAGAAGGTGGAGAGCGGCATTCCAACGGCCACTAAGCGCACGTCCATCCAGGACAAGATCGACAAGAGACGACAGGAAAAGGAAGCAGAGAAACAAGCCAAGAAGAAGAAGAAGAAGGAGAAAACGATACAAGCAGAAGAGAAGAAGAAGGAAGACGACGAAACTGAAGGATCAAGTGACAGTGAAGACGAGAAGGAAGAGGAGGAGAAAGAGACTTCTGATGAGGAAGAAACTCAGGAGCTCGAAGAAGAGGAAGAAGAAGGAGAAGACGTGGTGGTAGAGGAAGAACGTCTGCAGTCTGCTTGGAACACAAGCAAGAAGGACCAATTGTCTCGCGAGGAATTGGTAGATGCATTGGAAAAGAAGAAAGCGGCCGATTTTTTCGAAGTGGACCCATTTGCAGCAGAGGAGTTTGCAAAGACCAAGTTCGAGACATTTGCCGACCTGAAGTTGTCACGACCGCTCATGCGCGCTATCTCGCACATTGGATTCGAAAAGCCGACGCCTATTCAACAGCGAGCGATTCCTATTGCGCTCACGGGCAAAGACATTTGTGCTAGTGCCCAGACAGGAAGTGGTAAGACTGCTGCTTTCTTGTTGCCCATCTTGGAGCGTCTTCAGTTTCGTTCACGTCGCGTGCAATCAACGCGAGTGATGATCATTTGTCCTGTGCGTGAGCTTGCAACGCAATGTCAGTCAATGTTCGAGCAGTTGGCGCGTTTTACGGACATAACGATCTCGTTGGCAGTGGGCGGTTTGCCTCTCAAGGCTCAGGAAGCTGAACTGCGTAACTGTCCAGACGTTGTGGTGTGTACTCCCGGTCGTATGATTGATCATCTGCGTAACTCGAAGAGCGTTCACATGGACGATTTAGAAATTTTGGTGTTGGACGAAGCCGATCGATTGCTGGAGTTGGGCTTTACCGAGGAGGTACTAGAGCTTGTCCGCATGTGTCCTGTACAGCGTCAGACGATGCTGTTTTCGGCTACATTGACGTCCAAGGTCGACCAGCTGGTCGATCTGTCGATGAAGCGTCCTGTGCGTATCAGTACTGACCCATTGTTCGATATGGCCAAGCATTTGGTGCAAGAGTTTGTGCGTATTCGTCCAAACCGTGAAGATGACCGCGAAGCAATTCTTCTTGCCTTATGTACGCGCACGTTTCGAACAAACACGATCGTGTTTATGGAGACAAAGTTTCATGCGCACCGCATGATGATCATTTTCGGACTTGCTGGCATCAAAGCTGCTGAACTCCACGGTAATTTGATGCAGAAAGAGCGTCTCGAAGCCCTTCAGAAGTTTCGTGATGGCACGGTGGACATTCTTTTGTGTACAGACATTGCTGCTCGTGGTATCGATGTGCGTGGTGTGCACGCCGTTATCAACTATGAAATGCCAAAGGATATCACGACGTACGTACATCGTGTGGGTCGTACAGCTCGAGCTGGTCGCAATGGTCGTGCGGTGACGCTGACTAGTGAATCACGTCGTCTTGTTATGAAGCAAGTATCGCGTCATTGCAATGGATTTGTGAAGTCTCGTGCTGTTCCTGACCCTGTTATCGCACAATGGAAGGCTCGCATCGAGAGCATGCAGGAAGATATAAAGCTAGTAATGCATGAGGAGACGCTGGAGAAGCGCATGCGTGAAGCTGAGAAGGAGGCCACTCGTGCCACCAACTTGCTGCGGCATCGCGATGAGATCAACTCCCGTCCTGCGCGCACATGGTTCATGTCTGAGAAGGAGAAGAAGAATGTGAATGAGCGGGCGGATAAAGAGCGGCAGACCAAGGAAGAGACTGCAAAGGAAGAAGCTGAGGCCGCAAACACCATGTCACGCGCAAAGAAGCTCAAGCTCATGAGTCACAAGAAACGTCGACTCTTTGAGATCCGTGAACGTGAAGAGCGAATGCTGGCGGACGCAGATGAGGAAGATGCAGCAAGCAATGGCACAAAAGGTAAGAAAAGCGCTGTGTTTACCTCAATGCACGTTGCTGGTGCTGCCAAGCGTGCGAAAAAGGCTCAGCAGCAGACGTCACGATCGCGTGAGGAGGAGTCGATCGCAGAGATACACGAGCGAAAACGTCTTAAGCGTGAAAAGGCTCGCGCTGCGCGTAGTAGCCACAGCTCTGGTGCATTTGACGTTGATATGACGCATGATGGTGCGCCAATGCCGGAGCCTCGGAAGCAGCGTGACGCTAAGGCTGGCCATGGTCCCTTCGAGTTTAAGGAGAAAATTACGGACTTTAAGAAACACGCGAAGAAGAGCTCGAGTTCGTTCAAGTCCAAGGCAAAGTACAAGCGGCGCAAATAGCGTCCAAGCGCGAGATGAGGAACGCGGCAGTCATGTACTCAGTCAAGGCACGTGTGTACGAAATGGTTCATACTATATTCCGTACTACTTTGCGTCTGATAGTACTCTTGACAACATTGTAATACTGGTACGAGACATATTCATTGCCTTGGCTCTATGGTCGACGTCAATGCTGATTGATAATAGTGCTATTTTTTTGCGAGAAACCACAAAGACCGACTTGTTGTTGCAGTAAAGTGCATATACATTTTTTCTGGAAAAACGGTCAAAGCGTTGCTACTCTTTGTCACGTGGTCAATGTGCTCAGCCAAAGCCAAAGCCCTCGGAGCCTTCCCGAATCGCAAGCAATAGACATTGCTTCAACTTGTCTTCACTTTCGTACTCTGGGAGATCCAACTGGTTGAAACTGCAGTATTAAACCATCAAATTCGTTAGCAAAAAGGTACCACATCAAACATGTACTTAAAACTACTCACCAGGTATGTGCCGATGGCAACGCATTGTTGTTCCCAAAGGCCTTGTGAATATTAAACTTCTGTGTACCGCGCATCCCTTCGAGCGCCTTGAACCCTTCAAGAGGCACCTTTGAGGTACCTGTTACAAACTGCAGGAACAGCGCTCGTTCCTCGTGTGTGAACGAGTATAACACATTCCAGAACCAGCGTATTACCGAGTCCGTGGGCTTGTAATTCGCATACTCCGTATTGGCCTTCAAGTCGTCAATATCAATCTCCGGCATCCCCGAGATAAGCAACTCGAGCTCGTTCTCATTGAAAATTGCAATCAGTTCGGGTGGTACCAATTGATGGAATCCTTTCAAGAACGCATCAATCTGCTGCCGGATACCTGTCGCCATCCGATGATGAGTGACTAACTTGACATACTCCATCTTGTTCTCGTCCGTCACAGGCACGTTCCTGCCGTTAGGAATCAAATCAACCACTTCCACTTTACCAAAGTTCGACTGCTCAGCTGAAAACGTCAATTCCAGTCCAAGATCGGCAATCAAATTGTCCAGGATCAAGTGAAGATTCCGGTAGTACTCTGGATCGATAGCTTCCATGTCGTGGTAAGATATCGGCAACTGCAAAATGTGCTTGTAAAACGAACGCGTAAAGTGAGCGTCAAGTAGTTGACCGTCTGCCACCGCCTTGCCCAACACCTTTCCAACAAACTCAAAGTAGCTCAGGTGGTCTTTGTTCACGTATGACAGCGGATTTGGCTGGAAAGTTGGCGAGTCCGCCGCGGACGTGAACAGCACATAGTTCGGGTTAAACATCTCGCGGGCTAGAATCATGTACCACTCGCGCGTGACTCCACCAGCATCAATACCTTCTTCCCCCGTGAACGAAATGTGCAGCTTCCGTCGCAATTCAGTCCCGCTGCGCATACGCAAGGCATAGTAAGAGTCTTCAAAAATATGCTCGCGGCGTACAGGAATGCGCACAGAAGAGTTGCCGCCGCCGTGATTGCGCAGCGCCGCTTGTCGAAGCCGTTTCATGGCACTGTGAAAGTATGTGCGCTTGTTGTCAAAGGCAAGGTAAGCCCGGCAGCGAGGAATCTTAATCAGAGCAGCCAAGGATGTGTCCAGCAGCGATGGCTTTTCGCGAACCAACAAGTTCAAAAGCACGCGGTTCGACTCCACGAAGTTTGCCAGTCGCATTGTTTCATTCGCCTCCGAAATTGTCGATAAGGTCGACAGACTGCGCTTGAGCGCATTCTTGGGCGATGTCTTTTGATCCTTGTCCTCCATCAATGCAGTTGCGTTCGCATTGTCAAATCCACCGACACTCAATGCTGCTACAACTGCTTCTTCACGCTCACTAGAATCTGGTAAACGCAGTGACATGGATGCCGCATCCCGAGCATTAACAACAAAAAACGCCTCCACCATGGGAAGGAACCGTGCCAAAAGTGCCGCCATCGCGCATGATGCACCTGCGCTTTTGCCTTCAATCACGGTCCCCTCGATGTCGTCTGCTGTTGAGCCAGACTGAGCGTCAATGACCGCTGCCGAAGGAGCAGGAAAGGTAGAAGGCGTGGCCAAAGCACCCGAAGCACTGCTATCATGGTCATCAAGATCACCCTTTGCACGCGCTTCCGTCAATGACGAACTCAGAGAATCCCAGAGTGGGTCTAAACCGATAGTTTGGCAGCACTCAGTAAACTCTGACGTGCTCTCACACACATCGGACAACGAATGCAGCAGCCGTAGCAACTTCAGCTCATCTTGAGCCGACGGCAGCACTGCAGAAGACTCAAACCCAGTAGGTAAATTCTCTCGGTCTACACGAGCCAGTGTACTAGCATGCCGTACAATCGCGTTGATGACAAGCTCGCGGTTACCACGCACATGGTTCAACAACTTTAGTACCGCAAGTGTGCGCTCCTGCATCTGAATCGTGCACAGGTCCATGCACAAAACCGACACGATCTCACCCATACGCGCTTCGTCCAGTTCAACTGCCGGGACTACCACCCATTCACTGCCACCTTCCGGCGTTGACGCATCATCGTCGTCCCCTTCCTTCGTCTCCTCATCGTCACCATTCACTTTGTGTAGCCGCTCAAGGGGTGACAAAACTAACTCAAGTAGCTCAAGCAACGCGTCCAGATTCGTGCCGTTGCGATACACTACAGGCAATGCAAGCAAGTCGATGAAGACAGCAACGCCGCACTCACTAGAAGGAGACGTTTCGAGCTTCATCGAGGCCCTTTTTCCATTCGAAGCATAGAGCATGCCATGAGGTTGAAGCATTTCGACCGTGAAGCGCGGATTGTACTTTGCAAGGGACACAAGAACGTGCAACATGCGGTTCACCACTTCAGCAGGTACAGCTGATCCTTCAATGGCGCGATTTCCATCAATGCCACATCCAAACATCGTCGTCGGTGGGAACTGAATCTTGCCGCTGCCGTCATCGTCGTCATCTCGTTTGCTGCCAGGTACCAAGTGCTCGGATAGCGGTAACGAGATCACTTGCAGCAAGTTGCGTCGAACGCTACATCGTGTCAATGGATACAGACAAATGTTGGCAAGCAGCCGCTGAAACACACGATTCTGGATGACGGATTGCGTCATGAAGAGAAGCCGCAACAAGCCGCGCACGCATCGGTCGTCAAAGATCCGCTCACCGGCTTCCTCTTCCTCATCCTTCTCCACACGCAATAACCCCTTGTGAGCCTTTGAGCTCCCAGACCCTAGCCGATAGTCTCGTCGGCTGCTACGACGCCCTCCGCTAAGTTCATTATACATACGAGACCGCCGACGGCTACTACCTCTTTCTGGGCTGTGCGACGTCAACATGCGTCGTAGAGTTGGACGATTAAACAGCTCGTCCATGTCGCCTTCGCTGTGGTCCCCTCCCCGTCCCTCCGTACCGCGATCACGCTCACGGTATGTTGAACGGAAGGCCGCGCGTTCTCGAAGAACTGTGGCTTCTGCACGAACTTGCGACGGCAGCGTCTGCAGGAACGCATCATCACACGTGACCAAGATCTCCTCGCGTAGTTCGGGTGCCAGCGAGGCCACAAAGGAAGCATTGTCCATTTCTTGAGCACGGGACGTGTCTGCAGTCTCTGCACGGGCCGCAGCCTCACGCTCGCGCCGCTCGTTTTCCAACACCTCAGCACGAATGTCAGGAGGCAAGGCTTCCAGCGTCTCACGGTCAAAGCTCGAGTTGGCGATATCTAGGTCCATCTGTGACATACTTTCAGAGCCACCTCCGCCTCCTCCAGCCGTGGCTGTATCACTGCGAGCACTTGTCGATTCCGGAGCTGCCGGTGCGTTTTGAGCTATGATTTCCGCTTGCATGTCCGGAGGTAACGACGCAAACACTTCAGCATCCATACCTTCAGGACACTGGTACTCCTGCGGCTGCGGTGGCTGGTCAAGCAATGCAGTCGACGACTCTTGCGTGATAGCTTCAGCAAACGATCTCGGTGTCTCTGTTGCAAACGTCTCCTCAGACTTTGACTCGTCCTCGACTGTCCTAGATTGATCACTAGCAAGGGGCTGTGAAGAGGTCGTGCCGAAGCTAGTCAAATCGAGCGTAAAATTCATCATAGAATCGGGAGTGTTCAATGCTGTCGTCGACGTGGCTGAAGTAGACGCTGGAGCTGGGGGCGGGGCTGCACTAATCGAAAGAATTCGTGGTGCTGTGGTCGCCTCTTGACCTTCGATTGTGCTTTCCGTCTCAGCGTCAACAATGTCGACATCCACGTCCGATTCAGGTGGTGACCGAAGCAATGATGTTTCGCCAAGAGTGCTGGTAAGTTCCAAGACCGAAGCTGCTTCTGGTGCCACGTCGTGCTGTTCAAAGTTGTCGCTGTTTACCGACATGTCCAGCTGAGCATGGCCGTCTTCAGCGTCATCATGCGTCCTGGTTTCGCTCGCAGTGTGCTCTCCACTTCGCGGTGTTCCAATATCATCATGATCTTCCATGATATCGTCACCATCCTCTTGCTGCGGAGTAGCTAGTTCTCCTTCTGTCCCTCCAGAAACAGGGGCTACGGGAGGCTCCTCATCATCGGCGCATATGCGTGTGAATTGCTGCTCGAGTCGTGAAGCCACCGATCGGACATCCATGTCACGGCCTATACCTGGTCCCCAGATCGCCGTGTTTGATGCTAAACCGCCGATCACATCGCTACCTCGGCTACGAGATAGATCCACACCGACAAAAACATCGCTAAATACATCCCGGTCACCTCGTCGTAAGCCAAGGCGCTGCTCTCGAGAAGGCAGCGAAGATGTTGGGATATCCAGCGAAAACTCACTGAGCAGATTAGATACAGCAGATAGACGGTTGATACGACTAGGTGGTCGCCCTCGACTTCCTGTTTGCCGTTGCAGTAAATCTCGTCCCATGCCCAGCCGTGATCTGCCTCCACTCAGTGGCAACTGTGTCTGCACTTGGTCCGTCAGTTCTTGCAGCTCGCGCAAAAGAGACGAATGACGAGGCAGCGAGAATCGACCGGGATTGCGCAGCATTCCGTTAGCATCCAGCACGATGGAGTCGCCACGTCCAAGCGTGCGCAGCAGCGGGTGTGTTGTAGCATCCGAGCGAAACTGGTCAAGAGCGCTACTGCCCGAGCGACCTAGTTGACGTTCGCGACGCAATCTCCCCCCTCTACCACCTGCTTCGAACGATTCAAAGAGAAAATCGTCATCAAGCATATCGGGCAGCTCTTCAATGTACTGGAGCAATGAGGTGGCCACACCGCCAGAGTTACTTCCCAATCGGCTTTGTGACCCTGGAGAAAGCCCAGCCCCATTTCCAATGCTCATGCGACGTCTTGGAGCAGCATTGTTTGCGTGGATTTCGTCCACTTCTGCGTCGTCTTCCACATCGCCAAATGTGAGCAAGAGAGTTTGGCTATTGGAGGCGGAACGCGACCGGCTTCCGCCGCTATTGCAGAGCCCAAGCGCATCGCGCATGGACTCGACCAGTCTGTCCTCCGAGTTTCTTGCGAGCTGGTTGCCTTCGCTAGTACTGCTGTTCAGTCTGGCATTTCGCGCTGCTGTCAGACGACTACGACGCTGTTGCTCTTCGGCAAACAGCGCCTCGTCATCTAATATGTTCAAGTACGAAAACTCTTCTTCGTCTACTTCGTCCAATGCATCTAAGATCGACAGCTCCGAATCGAGAGATCCCCACAGACGATTCGACGATGCTCGGCGACTTGATCCATGACCACCCGTGCGACGAGACATGCGCAGATGCTGGTGCTCCTCGAACTCATCCTCATCTTCGTCGTCATCTTCGTCATCGTCATCGTCGTCGTCGTCATCATCGTCTTCATCTTCATCGTCGTCATCGTCATCGTCGCCTTCTCCTTCATCCGTAGAATGATCCGATACACTGCTACGATCGCTGTGGTCGTCTCCACTGTGCTCCTCATCCTCTTCATGCATGTCGTGGTCATCCATTCCAGACAGCGGGGAATGCATCGAAACATCGTCATCTTCTCGCAGCGAATAAACTCCAGTCTCGCCGGAATTTGCCGAATCTTGAACATCGATGTTCACCTCCATGCTGCCGCTCTGACTAGCAGATTGCCTCGCATCACAAGTGTCTTCCGACGGTGGAGTTGCAATTGAAGTCATCGCTGTCGAGGCCAACGTCTCGACGCCCAAATTGTTGCTAGACTGACGTTGAAAGCCCCCTGCTGAAGCCGCATCGCCCAAGACGGCTGGAGTGTGGTTTCTCTTCTTTAGTAAACGCCGTACGCGGTGCGTCACAAAGGAGCGCGTCAGCGTCGATAAGGGACGAAGCAGCATCGCGCAGATAGCGTGTGCCAATGGATGCGTCAAGTCAACTTTCCGCAAAGCTTCGGCTAGCAGCGTCACAAACGAATGTTTGCCCTTCAGACCTCCTCCCAGCACGACCTTGTCCCATGCAAATCCCTTTGCCGAGCCTTTGGGCCACAAAATACTCATGATCAAACCCGACCAGGCATGCAAAGAGCTCAAAGTTCGCTCATCCCGCACGCTCAGGTCCGATTCCTTGCTCATGGGATTCCCATCATCAATTTGCGGCCACTCTTGGAGCAAGTTGACAAGATCTAAGATAATATACTTCGAACCTTCTCCAGAATGGCTGCCAATGCTCACCAATAGCCGGTGGGCATTGAGCACACGCATCCGTGTACGACAGTCAACGAAGGTCTTGACATCGGCGACCAGCAGATCTACATCACCACTGCCAAGTCGGCTGTTTCCGTAATAGCCGTCCTCTTTCAGTGACTTCCGCACTGCCGCAAAGTGACAAAGTTCGCGCGACGGCAGGAACTCGCATAGTACCAGCCGTATAAAGCTCTCGCGCTCGCCATGTGCACCAGCTTCGTTTTTCACCTTAGCCAGGACAGTCGCGCATGCAGGAAAGTAAGTAACAAGATGAACGAGTAGCTGCAGGTACACACCGACACACATCCCTGCAGACGCAGCTCCGATTTCGTCACTCAATGCAATTTGCTGCTTCTTAGCATGCTTTTCAGCAGCCCATAATCGACGAATGCGGCCAATGATCTTGTGCACAATCACATTGGCATGATGTTTGTGGTCCTTGGGAAATTTGTGCGCAGACTTTGCGCCACTGGCCGCACTGTCCTGAGCCACAGGAGGTTGAGCAGACTGTTCCGTTGATGTGTCAGTACTGCTAGCCTTTTTCGGTCTTGGCACAACGTATGCCCGTCCAGATTCCGTCTTCTTTACCCGCACGGAATTCTGCAATGCTTTGAGGAACACAGTTTCATTGCGAGCTGCAAATGGAGCGATTTCAGTCAATAGCGCACGTGGCGTGATCCGCATCTGGTTTGGCGAGCCAAAGCGCGATGACAGTTTGGTGATTGCACGTCGAATCTTCTCGTCCATCATGTGCTCGAGAACTTCGGGAGACTCGAGCGTCTGCGAGAGCAACGTACAAGTCAATTCCTGATACCCGGCGAAGAACACTCTCTCGGGGATATCCAACACAGCGTCAAGACCACCATGCGCCACGAAATACGACGCCAATTCATACTTGAGTGTCAAGCGTGATAAAAGCTGCCAGACGGCATGAGCTACCGATTTGCTCACATTTGCTGAGGCCGCTGACGATACCTGCTTCAGTGTTTGCAAGCAAATGGCAACAAGATTTTGCTCAAATGCGGAGTCTTCGCTGCAGCTCATCACATCATTGCCGTCGTTCTCTCGTTTGACGTCATTATCACGATCGTCCTCGGTTCTCAAGAGAGCATGGTCAACAGAGGATGATGAGTTTGTGGTGGACAAGCGCTTAGCAGCCATTCCAGCTACAACGGCATCGAAAACTAGTAGCACTGGTGTACACGACGGCTTCAACCTCTCCTTTCCCGAGATGCCAACGCTCGAAACGTACGATACGAGCTTTTTGATACACGATGGCGATTGAAGTTGCATCACGGCCCACGAGTCCGAATTGGACTGAAGCACGAGTGCTAGCAGATGGGTGAGTATGGTCAAGTACTCATCTCCGCCCTCGTTGCCTCCATCGAAGTAATCCACAACAGCAGCATTCAGACGCTGAATCACCAAATTGCGGTCTTCATCGGAGCGCGAGCACAAGAAACTAAAATATTCGGCGATTGCCTTGGCCAAATTATGGCCCGGGTACAAGTTACTTGAGCCTTCCGCATCCTTCGTACGCTCCGCTTGGACACGCAACACATCAAAGCACACGGCTTCGAAATTGTCTCGTAGCGACGTGTAAAGCGCCTGCAAGTCAGCTTCCAGTTTCTTTCCCCCACCGGCTTCTTTGTGTCGATGAAGAGCTGTTCCTGCAGGTGCACTGTCCCCTCCCTGTGCTTCATCAACATTCGCCTCATCTTCGTCTTCAGGGTGACTCAAAATCCATTCCATGGCTAGCTCCACGTTGTTCACTTGGATTTGTCGTAATGCCCGCTCGACCCGTGACTGCGGAAATCCCATCGAAACCAAGCTCTCGGTAACTTCCGGATCTGGTACGAACGACAGCCCAGACGGACGCTCTCGATGTGACCCTCTAAAGAGCGTTCTCCGTAGCGACATCGCTTCAGTGTAAGGCTCAGAGCCGGAGCTTCTGTCACCGATGCCCATTCCTTGACGATGATCGGACCCACTGAACCTGCTTTCGCCATCCGCTTCGTCACTGTCCATGCGATTTTTCAACACAGTCACAGCAATAGGCATCACCTCCATTATACAAGAATCCACTGGGGATGTCGAAAACTTGGGGTTCTTCCAACTTGACAACAGCGTACGTATGCACATGGCTTGCAGTTGCACCGTAACCTTTCGCGGTTGAAATGGCGCTTCATCTGTCTCCCCTGCCTCATCGCTCGTAAGCAACGCCGCTGTCAACGGCGACGCAGACAAAGCTTCCAAATTGGACAATTTCCGTAAAACGCTTGCTGCAATGTGAAATGAAGTCAACGCCATCTGCGAGGGCTCAATACCACGTGAACTACTTTCACCTTCAAGGCACACAGTGAAGAACCGTTCGATAATGTTCATCACCACATCCATTAGGTTTGAAGCGGTGATTTGTGCGCCAGCGCACGTGGCAATAGCTTTGCCAGGCAAGACAGCATCAGCTTTTCCTTTCGAGACGTTGTCTTGACTCATAACGACATCGTCGTTTGATGATACAGAACGTTCGGACAATACCTGCACTTCCGAAAAGTCAATGATCGGCTTCATGAGCTCCACCAGCAGCAGCGTGTTCGCTTGCTTTTTCTTTCCCTCAAAGAGCACAAGCGAAATTGTCTCTAGGAGGAACGTAAGGTAGTACTTCTGCACAAACGTGTCAATCTGTGTCGCACGGTTCACTGAAACGACATATAGGAGATGGCTTTCGACAATTTGCGCAACCATCCGTGCTAGTGTTCGAGCATGGGGTGCTAGAGGTACCACGACGTCGTCTCCTCGGCGATGCTGCATTGGAGCCGATAGAAACACCTTGCTACAAGCCGTCAGTAGGCCCCGCACACTCAGTGAAAAGCGCAGGAGAAGAAGAGAGCCCATTTTCCAAAGGCTTGTTCCTCGACAACCACTTTGAGTTGCTAAAGCCTCGGACGTATCCTCTCTGGCCGCTTCAGTCGCCTTCATGCTGCTGTCCAAATCACCACCAGACTGCGTCTTTTGTACCTTGATACCCTTCTCCTTCCGCCTCTTCTGGTGTAGTGCCGCCAGACTCGCCCGTTCAAACTGCACTGAACGATCCACACGGAACAAACGCACTATCACATGCTGTGCTGAAGACGCGGTGAAGTCCGTGAACCATCTTCGACTCTGTGTGTGAGCATGCGCAGTTTCGAGCGTCCAGATTAGCACGGAAGTAAGCCATTCCAGTACAGCCAGAACCCGCAGATACTCTCCTACAACCACCACCTTGTCCGTAACGACATTCGAGCCACTGCTCTTTTCGTGCGCACTAATCAATTCCGCCAAATCGAAATCCGGTAACGAGCTCAGCACCTTTTCGGCACCCTCACCGCTCTCGCTTAGAAACCACGGGAGTCCGACCTTGGCGCGAGCACGTTGGAGACCGTCCATTTGAGAATCCAACTCTTGTACAACAGCTCCGAGAAGATTAGTAGGCTGCTGGGACGCATACGACCGCAGCGCAAGCGTGACAGATTGCACTGCCGGATTGTGGAACAAAGTGTTTTCCAATGGCTCTCCTGTGCTGCTTTTACTAGGCACGACGCTTTCCAGGAAGGAGGACGTGCTTGGCAGAATCAGCTGATAGAGCGTCAACAGCAGCTGAATGCCTCCAAGATCTGCAAAGTATGCTGCATGCTCAGATTTGGACAGCAGAGGCTCCAACAAATCAGCCACGTGTGTCGTCATCCGTATCAATACACCGTTAGTCTTGTCTGCGGTGAGCGAAGGCAGCGGTGAAGACGTTGGCGAAGCGCTCTCTTCGCCGAAACGAATCACCTTCTTCAATGCATGGACTGCAGCTTGAATGGCAGCATTCTGGAAGCTTGGAACGTGCCGCATTAGCTCGAAAATACCGGCACCAACGACAGCCGCCGTATCGCCCTGGAAACAATAGTCTTTCGATTCGTCTTCTGTGTATTGCGGAAGTGCAAACACGTCCAATAGATGCAGCAGTGGCTCAAACTTTGCCACTGTCTCCGCATGCGAGGTCGTAAGGCACAAAGCATTCAACACTGTTGGCACTGCCGTAAGCAGTTCACCGGACGGTGGCAAGAGGATTCGAGATGGATACAACTCTGCTATATCCCATCGCGTGAGTGTCTTCAAGAACGCGTCTGCTAAGCCAGCAGAATGGACGTGATTCACACTGCTCGGGTCATTGTTGATAACATCAGACACCACAATTGCCGCCTGAGCAAAGATGGCGGGTCCAAACATGTCGACATTAGACAGAAGCTGGAGCAACACCTTGTTGAGCGCGCTCCCTTCACGAATAGCGCGGCTTGTAGCCCCCGCGCTCATCACACCTTGAGAATGAAACGACATTGACAATGACGCTAAGATGGCGAGCAGCAGCACCGACTTTGTTTCAGAAACCACTGACGAGTTCGCTGTGCTCCTGACAAGACCAGCTACACTGGCACATTCGAGCTTGAGTCGATCCACGAGGATTCCAACTCCGTTTAGGTCCCGGAAGAGCGCTGATGCTGCAGAGTGGCTGCTCACGGTAATTTCAAGCGCTTGCACACACTGGGTTGTCACGGCCATATGAAAGGCACTTACTGCAGGCACCGTGAGCACATGCAGCAGTGCCGGGACAATTCCGTTCTCCGTAAGAACAGCGGCGCCAGACTGAATGGCTACCACAGCCGTCAGCAGTCCTAAAACACCCTCTATCCAGCACAGTCTTGTCTCCTGAGTACTCCCACCGCTGATACTCCTAAACGGTGGCGCACTCACCACTTCGGCTTCTTGAGGAGATAGCAAATCTGTTGTTGCCTGCACAAACGCGACAGCTAGGCTCATATCCATGTCTGTATCAGCAGTGTCCGATGCTAGTGGGGGTGGAGACGTAGAGCCCGAGCTTGTTGGTACTGAACCTAGCGCAGTGTAATTTCCCAGCTCTGCCATACAAAAGCGCACGAGTGAAGGAAAAACACCGTGTGGTGTCCCTTTCACAACCCCCAAAGCCTGCAATACATTCGATTGACGGCCAAGGACGCCCATACCTCCTGCTCGTCCAATTCGGTCGTTTACTAATGCGGTCAGCACAAGCAACGCCGTAATACGAACACGCACAGGCACACGCTCAATATTCTCGACGCGAACAAGCTCTACGATCCCACGTGTTAGCTCTGGATGCTGTTCGACGTAATTTGTTACGTCCCAAGCATCACTAAACAGCGAAAAAAGCGCGAGGAGCGCATGCAGTCGTTCCACTACCATATTCTCCCTGGCACTTGCAGTGCGGGAGGCATAACACGCCCGCACTTGTGTGACTAATTGGAAATGCAGTCGCTTTGGAATCTCGTACTGCGCAATCAGGCGCTCACACACTGTGGCCGCTGCACATGCCGCGTCCCCAAGTGACGTCGTGGCTGTTACCACTTCATCATATGGTGGGATCGTCACACTCACCATACGAGACGTTGGGACTTCTTCTTCTTGGTCCGACGTGTAGAATTGAAACTCTGCGTCTTCATGTGTTTCAGTGTTTGCGGCATTCAAATAGTCCACGATTTCCAAGCTGTACTTTGGCGTTCCCCGTCGTTGAACTACTGTCAATAATCGCCGTCGAAGAAGATTATTCCTGCCAGCGGCAGGGTCCACGAAACTCGTGGGGTCTGCAGCATAGCGATGCACTTGAGGAGGCAAGGCCAGCATAGCCACCACTTTGGTAGCTTCTGCAACTAGCCGTTCGTTCCTTGCAGCCAAAAGAGCCATTACAGGCTCGGCAGATGGGTACACAGCCTTGTTAGCAGCGTTCTCCAGTAAAAACCCGGAAAACTTCAAGATCTCAAACACTTGCTCCGTAAGTTCCTGCTCCGTATGCCTGGCCGTCACTTCTATTTTCTCGACTTCTGTTTCAATCAACAAAAGTGCAGGACACTGCTGCAGTGCAGACAGCAGCAGTCTGTGCAGCTTCAAGAGCACAGCGCGCCAATTGGCCAAGTCTGCCTGCGCCTCCATCGACCATCCTTTGACGCAGGCTAGCAGCGGTGTGACACGCGTTTCTGGTGTCTGTAGTAGTACATCGATCAGCTTTTGCTCTTTTTCTGTGGGAGGTGCACGCGGCGCCACGCCGGCGCCGGCCGCTTGCATCTTTATCCTCTGGTTTATCGGTCTCTACGGCCCCTCAAAACGCGACCGAAGCCGAGCACACACGAGAGACGACACTCCACTTGCTACGCTCCTCGTTGAGTCTCTCGGAGCTTTGTGCGGGATGAAAAGGCCAAGAGAAACGAGCGATTGGATGCTCTCGGAAGTTCTCGATCGCTGTTTCCTTCTTGTGTCTGGGGAGGAAATCTTCAAAGGATGACAATTTCGAAAAAAATTATTGGCTGCTTTTAGTCCAATCACGGCCTATAGCGTAAAAATGTTTGAGTGTTTGTCATCCCTGACGACCAATGCGGCGCGTGTGCTCCATGTAGCACCTTCTTTCTTTCGACACTACGCTACGCCTTCTCCGCCCTTAGACGCGTCTGTGATTGTGAAGATCGATCGCAAAGGTGCGGCGGCGGATCTTCAAGAAATGGGTCGAAGGCTCGAAGCGCTTCGCTGCGGCGGCGCAGCCAAGTATGGGACTGCAACGTGATTGCGGCTATCAACATCCTGGCGCTGCTCAAGAGCGAGCTGCGCTGTGAGGGACGCATGAAGGGCGGAGAAGTCGCAGAGTAGATGAAAGAGAAAAAGTGTTTGCCCAGGACGCAGCGCAGCATACGTGGCAGACACTCAAAGTCGGAAGACGAGTAGGTGGTGCTTCTATAACATGGGGATATCTCTCTCTAGTGCAAAAAGTGCTTTGACGCCGGATTGTCGGTCTCTTCTTCGTAGCGGTAGCCTACTTGGTTCAGAAACGCGTCGAAGGCTGCATTGTCCTCTGAGGAAACCTGGAACCCAACAAGCACTTGGCCGATGTCCGCACCGTGGTTACGGTAATGAAACAAACTCACGTTCCACTGACGCGCAGAATGACTGCGTCGATACAAAGGGCAGAGTTAGTTTTGCAGCTCAAGCAACACGCTGGTGAGCAGACTGAGGTACCTGAGAGTATCGAGAAAGTCTTTGAGCGCACTGGGGCGCTCTGGGAATTCTAATCGAAACAAGCGCTCGTTTGCAATCTGAATGGGAAAGACAAAGCAAAATGCTGACAAGTGAGCAGAAAGAACAATGAAATGGCACGACATGTACAACAACGAACGTTTTCCGGGCGGCCGCCAGCGAGGTGGCGCAAATGTGACTTGGCCAGATCATTAGAGGCCAAATCAATCGCGTGCATGTCGCCGCGTTCGTTGATGGCCTTGACGACATCAACGAACTCATCCTGGGTCTTGGTTTGGATACTCATGCAAATGCGCGCTTCATTGTCGCCGTCGGAGTCCATGCGGTATGAGAACTCGGTCACGTTGTAAGGAACTGCAGCAATTGAGAAAGCCGTAATACATAACACATAAATGATGCTGCACACGTAAACGCACGCCATCTTTATGATTGCAAACGTACAGATGACATTGTAGAGCTCCTGGAAACTCCCAATCTTCTCGGGGATTTTGACAGCCATGAAGCGCTCGCGGTCATCCGAGCGCTCCGACACGAAGCGTAAGCGATCAAAGTCCATATTCGCAGCTGCGAGCACAGCCACATACTTTTCGTCTCGGGCGTTCTTTATCCGAGCGTATTTCTTGGCTCCAGCAACACTAATCGCACCTGGGTAGTAATTTG
The DNA here is from genome assembly GCA_003991265.1 of Pseudoperonospora humuli. Taxonomy (NCBI): domain Eukaryota; phylum Oomycota; class Peronosporomycetes; order Peronosporales; family Peronosporaceae; genus Pseudoperonospora; species Pseudoperonospora humuli. Next base: position 37,143 of record NQFO01005210.1, on the reverse strand, counting down.
CCGTAAGCTGTCAAAAGCCTGCTTCAGCGAAATCTCGATGTCAACAACATGCACATACCATTGGGTTCCATGAGCGAGCGCGTGTCGCCAAACACATCCTTGATCGCTGAGCATATCTCGTCAGTCGACACCGTAATCACTTCGTCCACTAGATCCTTGCATAGCCGGAAATTCTCCGTGCCGATACTCTTAATACCCACTTCGTCCGTAAACCGGTTCACACTCGAGATAACCACAGGCGAGCCTTGCTGTAGCGACTTTTGCAGAAGATTGGCACCTTCTGCTTCAACGCCGATAATTTTGACGTCAGGAGCTACCTCCTTTACATAAGCAGCAAGACCAGCAATCAAACCACCACCTCCAACAGGAGCGAAAATTGCTGTAGGACGATCTCCTGCAGTCTACGCATCAATCAAGTAGCAGAACATAAGTGGGTATAACATTGGCAACACATTTCAATCTTGTTGCACCTGTACCTCCTTCAGGATCTCCATGCCAATAGTGCCATTGCCAGCAATCACAAGGGGGTCGTCGAACGGGTGAACAAGAGACCGCCCCTCCGTCTGCGCGACTCGAAATGCTTCTGCCTGAATTGAACACACCAGACGCGTCACATCTCGATACTTCTTCCGCTGTGCAACGGGGTTCACGCATTTCTAACGCACCAGCGACGCGTCAAAGTCCGCGCCGTGCTCAATAATTGTAATCTTATTCTTGGTGGAGCAGGAAACGTTCTGCGCTGTGCCTACTGGTGCAATGACGATGGCATTGACATTCAACTTGGCAGCAGTATAAGCTACAGCTTCCAGGTGGTTGCCAGCCGCACAAGCGACGATGCCCTTCTTTCGTTGTGCCAACGTCAAGTTGGCTATCTTGTTGTAAGCACCGCGCACACTGAACGAGAAAGTTGGTTGCATGTCCTATAGCAAGCAGCAGCAATCAGCAAGTGGACAGCATCAAGAGCAATAGATCCACACACCTCACGTTTCAGGAAGAGGCGACAATTGCCTGGCAGCGACTGCGTCAATGCCGGAGCAAGTTGAAGTGGTGTCCGAATGGCCACATCGTACACACGACTTTCGAGCACTTCACGCAGGTAGTCATACGAGCCTGGACGTACCCAAGATGACTTGACAGCCAACGAGGCCAGACCACGACGAAACATGACAATTGCAACTTTCACTTTTCAAAATGGGAAACACCTCGATGCGCAAACGAAATTGAGTAGCTTTGGCCAGCTGTTTCTGAGCAAATAGGTCTTTCCTGTTCAGTCAATATTCCATCTTATCGAGCATACCCTTTGCAAGTCTGATCTGGGTACATCTACGTGACTCTTTTACAGCAGCGCCCGCATCACGCACGCACAGTTTATTTCCAAATTAAATGAATGGAAAGCATCATACTGCAGAGTCGCTGCAGATCACACGATAATCCTGGAGGAGGTTGAAGAGCATCAGTTTCAACTCAATAATTATTATGTGGAGGTTAAATGCCGAACAGCTACGATATCTGCATAACACCAGCATAATTGCTTCGTCGGTTGCTGTCAAATGTTACACGTAGCCTCTGATGCAAAAGACGCCCATGTGCTTGGACTCTTCAAAAAGATACACAAGCAATTAGAGTATACGACATGGACCGAAGAAGTTTCTAATCTTTTCAAAGGCACTCGCCGCACTGGATACGCAGATCCAAACGTCGTAACGACCGCGATGTCGTGCAAGTGTATTGTCATTTGAATGGGATTTAACTGGTTCTAAGCGTGAAACGAAGTAAGTTCTGCTCGTAGGGCCTTTGGACGTTTTCGTCCGTTCGAGACCTCGTAAACATGAAGTTGCCGAAGAGCCTGATCGAAAGTAATTTGCATAGCACGAGATGCATTGTTGTAGGGTTGAAGTGCAATCAGCAAAATCTCGCTTGCAAAGAAACTCGATCGCCACTTGCGCATAAAAATTCTCATTAAAGTTGACCAAATGCAGACGGATACGACATGCTGCGAGTGTTTCTCGAATCAAACGAGTCTTCAAAACACCTGATACTCTCCTCTCTCTCTCTCTCTTTCACCCTCAGCTTCATCTTTTCATAGTTCTTTTGACAACTGCAAGATACTCACGAGCATTCCCTGTCATCATGCACACCAGTGCACGAACTAGTGCACGAACAAACGCTCTACGTCCATCAGGCCAAACATGTGTCCAAAATACCTCCGCAATAGCGCTCATGTTTGATGCCTTGGCTCATCTGTCGGTTTGACGGCAGCTGATGATTTGTGATGCACTTGAAGCTCGTCGGACACCAGTCCACGGACCGGATGTCTTGTGATAACCACGGCAGGCGTTTATATCCCTCGTGAACATGTCACTGGTCCCTACTTGAACTGTCAGCGTCTTTTTATCAAAAAATTTCACATTACGAGCGCCAACACGGCCAATTAGTCTACTCACATGTAAAATTGTCCACATTACCCTTTCCAGAATGATGCTCTGCTGACCGAGTCATTTATGTGAGTAAAGCACAATCGTACGCTTTTATGGTTTCGTGCTTTCCATAGAAATGGATTTTTCCATCCAGATTCATTAGAAATAGTCGCTCTTACCCATATCGGCTGTCTTTCTTTCTGGCGTGACAGGCGCAATAGTCTCTATCGGGTTGAAGAGGGAAATCGCCGCGCCTTCCATGCACTCCGTCATTCCCATTTTATTCGGAGGTTCAGTGACTTCTCCCTGTGTGTAGCCAATCCACTTCACCTTCTCTCCGTCTATTGCTCCATCGTCTTGAGACGATGAAGGTCTTTCCTGTGATCGTCTCGGCGCTAGTCGCCGTGTGCGCCGCCACCTCCCGTGACCACGAGATCGTCGGACTCTCTGACGACGCAGGCGTCGTAGCAATCGTTGAACAGGAGCTCGGTGCGACACCGACAATGCAAAGACATCTGCAGACCAGCGAAAACTCAAGCAATAACACGCCTACTGACTCGACAACATCGACGACGCCCGCTGCACCGTCTCCTAATGCCGATGACCAGACGCCTTCTGCTCCCGAACCTCCGGCGCCTACCCCCCGAACACCGGCGCCTCCCATCCGAGCGCCCAGCACTCCGGCGCCTGCCACGCGAGCGCCCAGCACTCCGGCACCTGTTCGAACACCCGCGCCAACGCCAGACGCCCCAACGCCGCCTGCATCGACGCCAAACGCCCCAACGCCCAATGCGCCACCACCTAATGCCCCACCACCTAATGCGCCACCACCTAATGCGCCACCACCTAATGCGCCAGAGACGGAGCCCCCAGCAGATACTACTCCTGAGGGCACACCAGACACGACGACGAATGTGCCCGAAGAAACACCTGAAGGTACCGTTGCCCAACCCACAGATAATACGGACACGGCCACATCCCCGTCTACACCGTCGGAGCCTACTGACGCGGCACAGCCAGCGCCAGGGACTCCGGCTTCACCACTACCACCAGGTACGGACCCCGGCTCAGAGCCGAACGCTGACTCACCTTCGGCTGCAGGTGACACCTCAGACACGTCGTCCTCATCAAGTATGAGCACTGGCGCCGTGGTCGGAATTGTGGCGGGCATTGTCGTGGTGGTGGCCATGATCTCTGTGATCATCATGTGCATCATCCGTCGCAATCGCGAAGCAGAAGACGACCCGCTATCGCCTTTCGAGCTATCCATGGACAAGGGCTACAACCCCACACCGGCTGGGTTCAGTGCTCAAAACTCGTACAATTCTCGTGCGGTAGGTGCCGCAACCGGCAATGGAATGGCGAACGCCCAGTCAAGTGCCGTGGTAGCAGGTGTCTCTTATCCTCCGTTCTATGACAACGCGGCCACGTCCCCTGGATCAATGAACCGGGGACGCGACAGTCTTAGTGTGGATCCAGTGCAAGCAAATCCTGAAGGCGACGCTGCCAGGAACAGCACGAATCTGTGGTTGAGCGCCATGGAACCTAAGGACAACGACTCGTATCTGAGTGCACAGGATTCTCCTCGCTCTTCACGTGACAGCAGCCTCAACAGCTACGAAATCTCCAACCTGAACATTGACACGGACCAAAGCAGCCAAATCAGTGGACATAGCAACAATGATAGCGAGGACTTCCCCGACCACAACGACGACAACGACTCTGCGCGTGGTTCTTACGAGCTCTAAGCCAGTAATGGACGTGATTAACGCAAATGGCAAGCGATACTCCTAGGATCAAGACGAGTGCAGTCTTCTTCCGTGTCGTTGAGCTTGTGGATTGCGGAAACGATTGGAATACGTGTAGACTGGTATGAGAGCTTGTGGTTGCTTCAGAAGGGATTTACATCATTCAGGGCGGTCCAGCAGACTGCGAGTCAAACGTTGATTTTTGAAGACTAGATTCGACGATGGCAGCATGCAGGATGCAACATCATTATCAGGAAAGCACGAAATGTTTCTCTAAGTTATACAGAATGCATCAGATGAAAAAAAGCTCTAGTTTGGTTCGTCACTACTGTCCTTGTCACTGTCGTTGCCGCCGTCGGCATTGTCACGCTTAACCTGTTCAATGAAGGCGTCGAAACCAGCACCACCTGCGAGGTGATCCACGAGGTCAGTCGGTGCACGATATCCATTCAGCGGATGTGCACGGATGCCTTGTTTGGACTCGACGACCCGAAAGTCGATCACGTGGTGCTCGTCTTCTACGTCCTGTGGCGTCGTAGGACTTGCCGTTTCCATCTCCAGTAGTTCCCTCCATGAGAAAAGCAGCGTATCCGTGATCATACCAAACACGTTAATGTCCAAGAGATAGACACGTCGATGCTTGTCAATGTACACGTCAAAGCTGTAGTTTGGATCTGGAAACACGAACTGCCCTCCAGGTTTCCGAAAGTTTGTCATGTAAAAGTTGTAGAGCAATTCACAGAGTTCGTCTTGCTGATCAGGGAGGAACTCGTAGAACTCGTCACAATTGCGTTGTGACACGGCCACTAGACGATGGCCAACGACAAAGCACCGGAACAGCATCGAGTCCAAGAAGTTGCACCACTTCTTGAGCACCAAATAGCTCTCACAAGGCTCCTTTTCGTCCTTTTCAGTATTGCAACCAGTATACGATTGTGTGAGGTCGTGTACCACAAAGTCCGACGCTTGAAGCAGCAGGAAAACGTCCTCGAAGCTCGTACATTTGAGTGTGCCAAGTATCCACGCAGCGTCGCGAGGTGCGCTCCACTTCGTCTTGACAAACGCTTTGCCATTAAAATCGCGCAATACCTGCTCCACTTTGTGCTTAACTATCGAAATGATCTTCAACTGATCGTCTGTGAGTATACTGGCGCTGGTAGTGTCTTCTTCGTCTTCATCTTCGACCCCTGATGCCACTCCAACCGCTGGCAGCGTCACACCGTCGGCCAGCAGCAAAGACACAAATTCCGACGGCATATGTATCACCACACCTTTGATTGCGACATGTTTCAGCTCTGGATACCAAGCAGCAAACGCACAATTGTCCACTTGCGCAGCTGAGTATGGTGGCGCGCCATCGTTGGTCGCCATCATTTAGTTGATGAAATGATGAGCATATCATGAAAATTACGTTTAGAACACAATATTTCAAGTGACTTGGTCTATATTGCGTAATTTCCCGAAGTGACGAAGCCAAGAAGTAGCTCCCAAAGCGCCACGATGCCGATCATCACCTTCGTTGCACGCGTCTCCGACGGCATGTTGCTAGTATGTATCCTGTCTCCTTGTAGTGCACAGTCTTAGCTTTGTATTGTCAAGTTTTGCACGCTTGATTGGCCTTTCATGGCCACCATTTTCATGTCCTAAAGTCGCCGAAATTCTGACTTTGCCGCTACATTCTGGGCTTCTGTTGCAGGTTGCGTCCATGGAGTCAATTGGAGACGCAAATGGGAACCTGGATACATACAAACAACAGGCCAAACAGATCATGAAGAGACTCGATCAGCGCTCGCCTACCAAGTGCAGCATTGAGTCCGGCGCTTACACTTTTCAGTACGTAATCAGAATCTAATCACAACTTTTGATGATGAGGTAAAGAAGGCTTTTAACATGTAGCAATACCATATTATTGTTGTAATTGTGTATCATACAGCTACTTGATGCAGGAAGGGGTGTGCTACTTGACGTTGGCGGACCGAGGGTTCCCCAAGCGTTTGGCTTTTTTGTATCTGGAAGAAGTTCATATGGGGTTTGTGGATGAACTGGAACGTGATAGTAGCGGCAGCAATTGGCGTGATGTGGTCACGACTGTTGCGAGACCTTACGCGTTCATCAAGTTTGGTAAGCACTAATGCTCTTGATGCCACGACTGGCTCTACTAACGTTTGTTACTGCTGTCTTTCGATTCAAACAGATAAGTTTATCCAGAAGAAACGCAAGGAATATGCGGACCCCAATTCGTCGCAGAACATGCACCGCCTCAATGACGATTTGGCGGACATTCACAACATCATGCGCAAGAACATTCAGGAGGTGCTAAACCGTGGTGAACGAGTCGAGCGTAAGCTTTTGGATGTGCTTGAGTGATCTTGGTAGAAAAGTGATGAGTGTAGCACGGTATCTTATCGCTCATGGCTGGGCTTGTGTGTAGACGTTTCGCGTATTTCCTCGAATCTAGCGGACAGGTCAAAGGACCTCAAGTGGGGAGCTAAGAAGCTGCGTATGCAGGCCATCTATCGCCAATATGGCCCCATCGTCGCGGTCGTGCTCTTCGTGCTGCTCGTTATTTACATCAAGTTCTTTTAGATCAAAGGGAGGCGAGTTCCAAGAAGAGGACCACAGGGTCGAGAGTACGCGTCAAAATGGCAGTTAGCACCACAAGGAAGCGAATGAAATTGACACTGCTACTAGACCCTGAAGCAGGTCTTTGGAAAACAAAAGTCGACTTGTGTTGTGCTTAACTGCTGCCTCCAGGTGCTGTGTGGTTTTGTAGGCACAAGAAAGAAGACAAAGCGATGCGTATGAAAGGTCGGGGATGCGATCTCTCGTACTCGACCACAATAAAACAATGGCCTCCAAGGATATCTGGACGCTACTCTCTACTGTCGACGATGGTATCAAGAAGCCCCACAAGGCGACAGAAGGTGAAGCAGGCGAGAAAGTTGCTGCGTCGGAGGAGCGTGACACTTTCACGCTAATTGTCGGTCCCCGTGGATCAGGCAAAACCTCTCTCATTGCCAATTTTCGGAATTCGTCCAAGGCTGAAGAGATCAAGCCGACGACGGCATTAGACTACGTGTTTGTTCGACTGCGCTCTGCTGGTCGCCCTGCAGTAGCGCACATGTGGGAGTTAGCAAGCACCAAGTGCGTCACTGACATGATCAAAGTGCCGCTCAGTCCCGAACGAATCTTCAATGGCGCTTTAGTGATTGTACTCGATCTATCAACACCCGGGGACGTCGTTCCAGCGCTAATAAAATGGTTGACTACACTCTACGCCGTTGTGCAAGAGGTTCTAAAGGCGAAAGAGAAGAATCCGGTCGATAGATTTGCCGTTGATGCGCTTCGACAAGAAGCCATGGCTCGGTATGGCACGGGACATCCGGATAAGGACGAAGTCACTCCATTGCCTTTGCCATTGCTGATTGTGGGCAACAAGTACGAAACTTTTCGCGACGAAGACTCGGTCAAACGGAAAGGGATCATTCAAGCAGTACGATATCTCTCGCACATGTACGGCGCCACCCTGTTGTTCACCAGCATGAAGGACAAGAATCTCGTGACGCAATTCCGTTCGGTTATGAAAGGTTTTGCATTCCGTGCGATGGCACGCGGCATTAGTAAAGAGGTCGAGTCGGCCAAGTCGCTGTTTGTGCCTGCAGGAGCCGACCTGTTTGAAGACATTGGCGTTCCGAAGAGCGCAGCTTGGCGTCAGGACCGCTTCAGTAAAGACCAGCATCAAGAGAAAGCACGACAGTGGATCAAAGTTGCGAGCGAGTACTACTCGCCATCAGCAAATGCAGCTGAAGATTTACGCACTTTGCAAGAACAGAGTGAACAAGACGACAAAGACGGCGATGAGTCATCGAATCAATTCCCCGAGTCAAGCATCGATCGTGCGCGGCAGCAAAAGCGGTACGTTCGTGCATCTCAAGAAGTAGCACATGTGAGGCTCATTTGCCTTGTTGTCGAACAGAGAGGAACTGCGTCGATACCGCGACAATCGCCGCAAGATACAAGAACGCAAGTCCCGTGGTGCCTAAGACTCTGCAACATGAGATCCCTGCTTCTCTACACCACACAAACAACGACAAAGCAATCGTCCGTCTTGAGGATAATCAAAAGAAGTCCATGGCGCACATAAAGGATGAAAGAACACAAGCTGGAAAAGGTCTTCAGTTACGTCGAGCCCTCTCTCCTTCTCTCTTTTCTTGCAGCTACTCAAGCTTCACCTGCGAGATGCCGTTGAGGTCAATCAACTGCAGCAAACCAACCAACAACGTCAGAAACCTTCTCTTTTACCCATTTAGCAACCTCACAACTTTCATCCTTACCGTATACGCCCACTGGCCATTGCGCACGAGGAAACGCATATCAAGCTCTGCACGGCATTTCTTGAGCACTTCCTTGGCCTCTTCCAGTGACATGTCGGGCTTCCATTCACGATCGAAGATAGATAGACAGAAGTGCGCGCCGTAACCGTGTGCGCCGAAATTCACCTTGGTCATGGCGCCCAGGTAGTCGATCCAGTGCAAACTAGGCTCACTCTTTTTCTCGGGAGACTCGTCTACAGCACCGATCAGCAGATTTACCTGGTACGGAGATCGACGCAAGAAACGCGCCAATTCTCCGCGCACGTAGTTGGCTGTGGCTGCCCCGTTGAGCGTCACGCCGTTGCGCAACTCGTAGAGCTTCATGTTCTTCTGGATATACTCACCGAACGCCAGACGGTCGCTCTGTGGACCAGACGTCACCATGACCTTGTGATCGTCCAGGTTGATAGACTAATACGAAAGTTTGTCAGGATTTAATCGATAGACGAGAAACGCTTGTTATGAGCTGTGTACGGATATTTGGAGCATGAGAATGCCATATCAAGACGCACCTTATCTTCGTCATCCTTATACACCAAGATGCTGCGCGCCACCTTGCAGTCTGCTGCCAAGAGTACGAAATCCTTGCCCACAATGCCGAAGATCGAGTCCATTATCGCGAGTTCGTCTTCCTCCCTCTTTGTGCTATGGATCTTCCAGGCTCCCTACTGGATTTCGACGAATCATTGGTCTGCTTGTCTTATGTCATTGACACGATTCGCTGAAATCGAGTTTATATTCAATGCTCGATGATTTTGTTAGCTTTTGTGAAATGTGACGGATAAAAGAGAGCAACCTGCTGGATATTATTATCAGGCGGACAAAATATGCTGAAAAGTTAGGATAGCAAACTTCAAGATATCAAGTAAATGCAGTCATATGAATTTTTTAGACGCAGCCGGTTTTTTCGATTTTCTTTTTCATTTTTTCATTTTTGAAAGCGCTGTTTAAACAGAAGCTTTCATGGCAAAAAAGAAAGCAAACACAGAAAACCACATGCAAAAAGAGTAAAAACTGAAAGAGAAAAGTCAGTTTTTCACATTTTGACCCTATAAAAAGTATAGACGCACTTTAGTAATAACAGTAATAAATATAGATGATAACGCCCATTTACGTTGCAATTGAAACGTGTGTGTACTAAAGATTGCTGGGTTCGTTATCACTTGTTTTCGTGTCGTAATTCTAAGATTTGACAATGCCGAGGGGAAAGAAACTCACCGACCTCGAGATCGGCCAGATCATCGCCTTCTAGAAGCAGCTGATGAGCAACCGCCGCATCGCGCAAGAGCTCAAACGCAGCGAAAAGATTGTGCGCACGTACCTGCGGCAAGCGTCGCAAAAACAGCCCAAAAAGCGCGTCGGAAGGCCGTCAAAACTGAAGGTCCGGGACGTGCGCCGGATCTTTCGTCTAGCAACAGTTTTGAAGATGTCGTCCAAGAAGATCGCTGCGCTACTAGAGGAGAAGGCTAAAGAAGATAATCCATACAGCACGTTTACTCTGCACTATACTACGATGTTGAAGGTTCTCCGCGCATCCAAATTCGCAAAGTACGTCAAATGCAAAAAAGGCCCCAAGCTCACGACCAAGCACAAGCAGCTACGAGTCGAGTTTGCCGCCCGCCACCTCAACAAATTGGATGAATTCAAGCTCACCATCTACACAGACGAAAAGAAGTTTAATTTGGATAGTCCGGACGGCTGCCAGTATTACTGGCACGACCTGCGAAACGAGAGAGAAAAGTACTCTTGCAATGTCGCGGTAGGCGGGTCCGTGATGATTTGGGGTGGCTTTAGCTACTATGAAAAAAGCGAGATTGCTTTTCTAGAGGGGCGCCAGAATTCAGCAAAGTACGTGCAGACGCTGAAGCAATACCTCGTTCCAGCGATCAAAGAATTAAAGCGCCAAAGCGGTTGCTCTCTGGCACTCTTCCAGCAGGACAACGCCAGTGTGCACAGCTCAAAGGAATCAATGGACTTCATCAAGACCCTCGACGCAGAGACAGCAAAGTGGCCAGCCTAAAGCCCCGACTTGAACCCGATTGAGAATGTTTGGGGTGTCTTGGCGAGGTCGGTGTATGCAAACGGACGCCAAATCTCTAAGAGGATCGAATTGAAGCGCGAGATCGAGAAATGCTGGCGCGAGCTCGATCAGCAGTACCTACGCGGTTTGATTGAAGGAATGCCTACCCGAATGGCTCAAGTTATCCCCCAGAGCGGCAAAACTATCGATAAGTAGGGAAGAAACTAAAGTGCGTTTATCCTTTTTATAGGGTCAAAATGTGAAAAATTGACTTTTCTCTCTCAGTTTTTACTCTTTTTGCATGTAGTTTTCTGTGTTTGCTTTCTTAAGTCTGTTTAAACAGCGCTTTCAAAAATGAAAAAAATGAAAAAGAAAATAAAAAACAAGTGCATCTATATTTTTTCATATGGCTGTATTCATTGAGTACATCTGCGTCAAACTACTCGAACCCTCAAAATAAGGACTGTCTTTGCTCACAAAAATGCTAAAGCACTCACTCCGTCCCGCTGAAAGCAAACACTTTTGGTACTTTCAGCTTTGGATATGGTATCCACATCATGGCGTCTACGGTACCTTAATCGACTCGACTCCCAAATTTTTGATAAATCATACATCTCTGTATTTCAGCATAATATCCGTTGGCAACTCGATTTCAGTTTGTTTGCCAGAGAATTACTAGAATATGCAAGTCCCTGTCTTTCTAAAAGTCTTGTTCGCGCGGTCCAGTTTTTGCCGCCTTCTGCGGCTGGAATATTGGCTCTTCGCCTTCACTGCTTGACAGGATTCTTAGGCTTGTAAACCTGTATCTACCAATCTTAATGGACTCAATTCACCGAGATTGGGTCCTTGTCAACACGTCTTCGCTCGTGATCAAGTGAATGCTCTCCAAGAGACGAGACTTTCAAGTCAACAGTTTCTCCAAGACAGCGACTACTTCATCCACTCAGCGGATGCATCTGCCCGCTCATGTTAATCCCAACAAAGTTTGACTATTCTTCCGACTGAAATGGGGTGGCACTCCTATTTTGTGGAGCACGCCCTTTTCAAAATTTAGCCGACATTACTTCGAGCTTCGCGACCAACTCGGTTTTACATAATCTGTATATGGTGGTCTCCACAATTCGTGGAGCTACTTCAATTTGTCTTCATGTTCTCTACGGCCCCATTCGAGAACGGGATCGATCCTTTTTCTCTCAGTCACTCCCCCGCGAGCTTAATGATTCAGATCACCATATCGTATTTGGGGACACTATGACAATGGATCTGATCCTCGACCAAGCAAGCTCATATTCTACTCTTTCACAATGCATGATGCGATCTTTTCGACTGAATGATTCAGCTTAAGCTGATCGACTTTTGACGACTTGAACATCCTCAAGATCGTGCTTTTACTGAACCTCGCATGCGAAATCGTATCGATTATTGCCTCTTTTCGCTGGACCTCAAGCGCTCATCTTTTGGGTTACAAGTTTAATCATAGCGACAATGATCCCGTCAAATTTGCTGCCGCTTTCCCAAAACGGCGTCTTCTGTTTAAGTGTCCACAGTGGCTACTTCGCTGTGCCAATGTACAACAATATCAACGTCGTTCGATTCATGGATTCGCTGGACCCATCTCGCAAGCCTGGTTGTCATCTGGATGAACACAAACGTCTAGATCCTATACCTCTTCGCAGAGAATATATTCGACGGGAAGCAGCACGGCATTTCTACTACGCCAACTACTACTTGAGTACCGCAAAGCGGCTCAGTCACAAGCCCTCGTCCACAGCCCACTGCATCAGCAACAATGCTAGGGCACAAAACAGGCTTACGTCGATTTTTCGACTGCTTCAAAAGAGCAGATTTTATCTGCCAAATTTGATTATGATACCTCTATAAGCGAACAATGCACTCGACATTTTTTCGTGCACCAACATCAGCCGCGCTTCGTCTAGATATTACTTCGGTTAACACATCTGAAGGAATACACGAGACCAAGCTACTAACTTATCTACACACCGTTCTTACTAGGGAAATGTTTTCAGTCTACTTTAGTCACGCATCAGTTGCGCTGTCTGCTCCAACGTGTATCGGATGGATATAGATTGGTGTCGTATCCTTTTTCTACATCAATTGGAAGTTCCGCCATTTTAATGCAAGCTCTTAGGTTTGAACAAGTTACATTATACTTATGAGTTCAAATCTGGCAAAAAGCGTATGATATCAGATACTGTGAAGAGGTTGCGATCTTCGTAAAACCGGATCAAATTGGAGGCGCCTGACGTGGCGATTCGGCTTACAAGCAAGACTCCAATCGGCACATTGTGCTGGAATTGCCGACAATCCGCAATAATCGGCGTAATGTGGGAGCTTGGTTACCAAGTTGTCGCATGAGCTGAAAATTATCAAACCCCTTTAGGTACTCCTTTGGATCAAATATTGGGGCAAAACCAGAAATTGACGGGCCAATAAAGGCAATATTTGTCGCAAAATTCAGGAATTGACAAGCCAAACCGGGACCAGACGAAATATCTGTGAAGAGTCTTGGATCCCCCCGAAAGATGTAAGAAAAGAAGAGTTGATCCAGATCAAACGTTCAAAGCAGTGAAAATCGGGACGAAGCAAATAATCCGGTAGTCCTGAGGCTGGATCGGTAACGCATGATTCAAAGTATTGGAACAGACGTCGATGTGGGTGATGATAAATCCACGGAGATGAATGGGCTGGTATGATGATGAGTGTAAAACCAAGTTGTAGATTGCGGAGTCGATGGTCTTTATCACTTATTGGTAACACAGTTTGCGGCCGCAAGAGCTTCGCTTGTACAAGAAATGTAAGGTTTCTTGACACGTGTCGGCTTCGGCTGACATGTGAAGGTTTAGGAGTCACGGGGACCAGTTGTGCGAAAGAAGCTTGAGCCTTCAGGAGTGTGGCTGGAAAGCGTGATAACGACGCCCGGATGAATGCGTTGACACTTGGCCAAGCAAGTGACGATGTTGCCATCTCATTGAAAACTTGAAAAACGCTTGTGTAGTCAGCGTTTGAAAATGGGAAGGATATATCCTTATGGGTGAATTATCTTCCCGACCCGAAATGGAGCTGCCTTGTCGTGGCGGATCGCCTTTTCACCAAAAGCTTCATAAAATCAATTTCAAATCCAATTTTTTGGATAAGGAAATGAACGAAAGCGCGTAGCACTTACCATAGTGCAGAAGAAGGATTAATAGCTTTAAAAGTAAAAAAATCCGTATTCCACAAAATGGTGGCACTTTGCAAATTGCCTGAGCTATTGACGCTTATGTCGTTGATGGCTCAGGCTAATTTTGTGAAGAAGCGTCGTACTTAAGCCGTAGTATCCAGCGAAGTACTTGAGCTGAAATTAATCAGCAAAAAAGAAATTGGGTCTTCGCCGAAATCCCGATGCCATTCCTGTTGAAAGGCGCGAAGTTGACGTGAAGCCATAGTCGAATTCTTGTAACGGGGGTGCGTCAAAGTCTTGAAAAGTCGTTGAAAATGAAGACGGATAATCCTCAAGCAACGCCGATACATGCCCATAAAATGAAGCGGAGATGCTGCATAAATTGCAGTGTTACGATGCATCCAAAGTGTTCGTAGTATGGTGCACCGAACAATGTTGAGTAGTCAAATCGGGACGGTTGTACCAAAAGTGCTGGTTCGAAACGGAGGGACTTCTAATTGATGAAGAAAAAGGATATGACACCAGTCAAAATCCATTCATAAAATTTGTCGGAACGGTGGGAGAAATAGATTCCACATGTTGTGTGCTAAATAGCAGTCCCAAAGTAAAGGTTTTGGGGTTTCCATGGCGTCGCAACCATGAACACAATGTGTATCTGAAGTATGCCAGCCATACTTGTACCGGAAACCGAGGCCGTTGTGCTTGAGTCGGAAAAGAAAATAAAAAAAGACAGGAAGTAAATCCCGTCTAAATTTGAGATTTTGAACCCAGAAAAATTGTGTATGAGCTTCATCCGGGATACCAAGTTGCTGTAATGGCAATAGAGGGGTTACTGAGGTGTTCAATATTCGGCGGACCATCTTATTTGGGGCATTAACAATGTCGATGCCATCAAATTCCCAAATATGTAGGGCTGCCAGAAGTGGGTCCGGAGGGAGAGGTTGGATGCGAAATTCCCCGTAATGAGTTGGGAGTGCAAGTCAGGTAGCCAAAATCGAAGCAACTCGAGTCAAAGACCGAGTACCTTTAATTGCTGAACCTTGAAGCGCGGATTGAAAGAAGCAGTTCCAGGTAATTCCCCATATCGGGATGTGAAATTTGAAACACGAATATCACCGTGGTGACTTAGGAAGTTGCACGCTTTCTTGTGTAGAAGCGCGAGCGAACGTTGACTTGAATAATCACGAAGAAACTGGTTATGCCAAAGTGGCCATGTCAGTTTAGTGAAAACTGGGTTGACACACTGAAGACGTGGAAGAATCTTCGTGCTCTATGTTGCAATTGTCGATGTCCAAAAGGGTGGCATGGAGTGCCAGCGCGAAGACTGAGCTCGAGTAGACAGCGGGATATAAAGAAAATCTAAACCCGTGCCTTGTCCTTAAAAACTTCATCTAGAAGTGCTTGGGCTGGGATAAACCACTTAGGTAAACCGGTGAAGTTAAGTCGACATTGCCGAATTAACTGACGAATAATGTTTACTTGTAGTAACTCGACTGATGTAGAAAGTGGAGGTAAATCCAATCCACATTCACCCGAAGAAACTGGATACCAAGTTATCGGGAACAAACTTCGAACAGCCGCCTAGTTGATCGATGTAGATGGAGTATTGTTGACGAAGTTGCGTATAAGATGGTTAAACGGTCGAAGGTTTTCCGTCGAAACATGTTGTGCCCCAAGAAAATACCAAAGTATCGAAAGTATCATGGTTTTTAGTATCAAAACCCGACCGTGAATAGTTCGTGCCCGCCATCTCCCAAATAAGGCAGAGTTTATGGAAGCGGGTCATGAGACTATCCAGTTGAAGTGTTAGGTTGAAGCACGGTCCGACATCCAAGCCGAGAAGTCTTGTATGCTCGGAGTTTTGAAGAACACGTACTCCGCAATTATTGAGGAGAAGAAGAAGTTCTTGATCTGCAGTGCTCCACTGCCGAAAGGGAAAAATCACCGTTTTGTCTCGATTCAATTGCATGCCTGTGACAGTACAGAAGTCTTGGACTCGATCTAAAAATGCCGGAGCATGATGAAGGTCATTTACGAGACCTGTGACGTCGTCTGCAAAGCTGAGAATATGGTGTGAAGAACCGCGCAGTTTGATGGCGTATGAATCATTTGTTTTTCGAAGATAACAGAGGAGCGGCTCAATAAAGAGGACAAAAAGTCCCGGCGATAGTGGATCACCCTGCCGAGCGCCAGCTCCTAGGTTGAAAAAGTCGGAACGCGAACCGTTGATGAGAACTTGAACTAAAGTCCCATTGAAAAATGTGTGGACCCAGTGTCGAAAGTTTGAGCCAAAACCCCAGTGTTGAAGAACAAGATCGAGTGCTTGCCAATTGACACTGTCAAAGGCTTTCGCAAAATTCAAGCGTATAGCTCCAGCTGGAGATAACGAGTCATTCTTGGCGCAATATGTTTGTAGGTCTAAGAAATACCGCAGCGCATGCCGAATGTCGCGTCCAGGAACAAAACCAAATTGATCAACCTCCAACAATAGTGGCAGAATTGTTCGGAGGCGAAACGATAACGCCTTAGGGCCAAATTTAGCGTCTTGGTTGAGCAAAGTCAACGGACGATAATTTTTCGGATCGGATCTTGACCCTTTCTTAAATAGAAGCGAGATATATGCCCTTCGCTGAAATTTGGACATTCGTCCTTTACGAAATTGGGCGTAATAAACCAATTCCAATACCCGAGCCCATTCAGCCGGAAAAAGCTGATAGTATTCCGCGGGTAATCCATCCGGACCAGGTGCTTTGCCGGAGGCAGTGTGACGAATGGCGTAGTAGAAGTCGTTTGCCGTTAGCGGCGCATCCAACATAGACACTAGCGAAACAGACAACTTTTTAGTTGAATGCTGCAAAATGTCCTTCAGTTTATCTGTCTGAAACGGTCGAGGTTCGACGTTCATATCAAACGAAGTAGACTGAAAGACTCTTCCCAATAAGATCTGTGGGTGGATAGAATAGTCGCTTGGTCCCGCGAGATCCCTTCAGGTGTGTCAACTGAAGTGATGTCAAGACGCAGCGCGGCCGAAGTCGGTGCACGAAGAAATTGGCGGGTGCATTGTTCACTCGTAGAGATGTCGGAGTCAAACTTGGCAGATGAGTTCCGTTCTCGTAAAGCAGTTGAAAAATCGGCGTAAGCCTGTTTCGTATCATGAAATTGTTGCTGATTTTGGGGGCTTGGGTTAAGGGCTTGAGATTGAGCCGCCTTGCGATACGCGAGTAGAAGCTGGCGAAGTTGAAGCACCGGCTGTTTTTCCGCCGAAGGTATTCTCTGCGAAGAGATATGAGGTCTCGACGTTTGTGTTCGTCCAAAAGACAACCAGGATTGCGAAATGGATCTAGCGAATCCATCTATTGAAGAAGTGACCTTCGTAAAAATTGTTGCACATTCGCACAACGAAGTAGCCATGGTGGGCACTTAAAAGGCAGACGCTGTTTTGGAGGAGAGACCTCAAAAGCAGCAGAAAATTCGATCGGAACATGGTCACTATGACCAAATTTGTAGTCCAAAAGATGCGCGCTTGAGCGAATAAACTTGTCGTAAAAGTCCAACGAAGAGAGGCAATAGTCGATGCGATTTCGCATACGAGGCCCCGTAAAAGTTTGGTCTTGAGGGTGTTCAAGACGCCAAAAGTCGATCAAGCCAAGCTGGATTATCCAGTCAAATGCAAGCTCTTTGGTGTAGTCGTCCCGATTTGACTACTCAGCATTGTTCGATGCACCATACTAGGAACACTTTGAATGCATAGAAACACTGCAATTTTCCGCAGCTCCTCCACTTAAGTTTATGGGCATGTATCGGCGTTGTCTGAGGATTATACATTTTCACTTTCAGCGACTTTTCATGTGATGTAGTTGCCGTCACAGGCGTGATTGCCAGACCCGCCAACTAGCGTCAATTTCATATGTCACACGAAGTAATGTATATTTCTGGCCTATCCATAAATTCATTGACCCAAAATCATGTAGGATATGTACCGGATGGGAACTAAATGCTGGATCAAGTTCAAGATCTGGCCAAAGAGAACAAGTTTCTTGGTAGGATAGATAACAGTTGAGATTTAGGAAAAAATAGGCAGCTGGATTTTAGTGTTGAAGTTCTGTGAACCAGTGGTTCCAGCAAGCAGGCTAGCGAAGTGATAATGCCGCATTCAATCTCACTTTTCATTTCTCCGTCCTAAGCGCCCATCTGCGCTACATACCCGGCTCCGTCGTCTATGTCCAGCGCACATAGAGCGCTGCTGTCCGCCGCCGCAGTCGACTCCACGCGAGACATGGTAGCACTTGTTGGTCATGCTTCGGTTCAAGGTCTCAAGGTTGGGGCACTTGTGGGCGGCACAGGCCGGAAGCGAGTTGTCCTGCTGTTATTGGTGCCTGCCATATAGTGGGGAAGCACTATATCACGAAGGAGAGTTTTATTTAGGGAACACGCTTTCGAGTAGTTACTTGCAACACAGTGTGTGGCTGATGGATATACCACTTTGGGACTCTTGTCTCCGCCTAAATCACTAGCGAGTAGCTTTGGGTGAGTTGTTAAACTGCTACTAGTAGCCGGTATGAGTATCCTTGACGCCTCGCCTCTGGTGAGTTACTACAGTTCTTGGATTACCAGGTAGTAGTTCCTTGCCCTCATACCGTGTCTAGTACTGGTCTATGGCTCATTGAAATAAGAGCCACAGTCAAAGCAGCGGAAAATTAGACAAGAAGCAGAGCGCTAAGTCTCAGATGGTCAAAGCACTTCAGTTGACCTCTGCCAAGACACCTGCTGTCCAGAACATCCCTGCTATTGACGCAAACCTTTTCGACTTGCCGGGTGACAGCGAGAAAGTCGCTAAACTCCAAGCCGACCTTCATAAGTCGTTGAAGAAGGCCAAGCGGATCACCACCACGTTCCGTAAATCCGCCGGTTGGTTTGCCGACGAAGAGCACATTAAGCAGGCCGACCGTTTGCTGAACTGTGTTTGAAACGGTCTTATAGAGTGTGAGGACAAGGTTAGCACTAAACTGAACCGCATTATCCGTGTTCAGCCTAAGCGTAACTAGACTGTAAATACAGTATCTTTTCTTGACACTAATTTTTGCCTTATTAGTTTATTTGGGTTAACTCTACGAAAAGCTCATACAACCTATTCCCAATGCGTACTCGGGGTAGATCGTATAAGAGTGAATCTCCAAACCCACGGCAAAGGCAAGTGCCAGACCGCAGCGGCAACACCACAAGGTGAAACCGCCCGCGAGGATTTTCCTGGAACTAATGTTCCCGCACCTGACGCTATGTCAATGCAGTAGCTGCTTGTGCTTATTACGCAGCAGCAGATGCAGTCTCAGGTGCAAGCTTAAATGCAGCAAGCCAATGAACGCTTTGAACTCCTTTTAGCATCAAGAAGCGAGCATCGAAAGAAGGATCCGCCAGTGTATGAAGGCATATATGGCGAGGATATAGAGCTGTGGATCTTCGCAACCGAACAGTTCTACGCCAATAGACGTCCGTTAATGGAAGCCGATTCGTCGGACTTTGTGACGATGATATCCAGCAACCTGGGCAAATCCGTGTTAAATTGGTATCGTGCCTTTGTAGCGAAATGTGATCGTGTTAGTATGCACGCAACGTGATCACTGTTCAAGAACCAGTTACGTGCGCGCTTTCGGTCAAAAGACTTCGAATACGATCTCCGTGAGAGGTTATTTCGCTTGAAGCAGACGGCTTCTATCCATGATTATGTCTCCAAGTTCCAACACTTGCTATCGCAAACCAAAATAGCGATTAGCGAGATGGAGAAGCGTTTCTACTTTCAAAACGGCCTATGGGAGGAAACTGCTAAGAAAATCAAGGAAGAGAGTCCTCGTACCCTCCAACAAGCAATCGAGATTGCCTCGAATTTTGAGTTTGCATACTACTCTGGTAAACCGTCTCGAGCTCCGTTCAAATCTGCGTCTTTCCAAAACGACTCAGGCCCTCGTTCGTTTAAGCCAAAGCAACACAACAAGCGTTTCGACAACAAGAAAGGCAAGAGCAATGACTGGAGAAAGAGTGCTAGGTCCAACAACTGTGGTGAAGTCGGACATATCTCACCGCAGTGCAAGAAGCCAAAGAGCATAGAAGCTAACCGCTGTATGAGCGGGCCTGTGTATGCTTTCCTCGAGGTCAAAGCCAAAGCGTACGTCAAGGAAGATCAAAAGCAGGATGTTTCTATCTTTATTGACAATGGCAGCAGTCTCGATGGTGTGAGTGAAGAAATGGTCAAGAGACTTGATCTGAAGATCACTGAGCATGAGCTCATGAAGGTTGACCTAGGGTATGACCAAGTAGTCTATCGTCCACGTCGTACTGTGGACATGAGTCTACAAATCCCAGGGTTCCCTGTGATGTCAAAAACTTACCAAGTCATGTCTGTTCCAAAGAGTAAAGACATCGTACTAGGTATGGTGTGGCTCCGTGAGCATAACCCAGATATTGATTGGGACAAGTTGTGTATCACACCTTGTAGCACATCGGCTATGCCGATTTCTGTGCAGCTGTGCAGGCCGACTAAGCGTCCTGCTCAACGCATTGGTGGGCAACGCCGTGCTCGCGTCGATCAAAATCGCGAGATCTTTAACTTCTATCGGCATCACGTTCATCAAGGAAAGCATGGATCGACGAAGATTATCTCGTAGCAGCAATTTTTGCGAATGCTGCAGAAAGACAAGGGCATTGAAGCCGTCTTTTTCATCAATCCTCATGACTCAGAGAAAGCTGAGCGCTTCAAGAGTCAAGGATGGGAGGCTCTCAAGATAAATCCGGCGTTTCCAAAATCTACGCAAGTATGCGGACACTGTTTTCCGTACGGAACTTCCGAATGAGACCCCACCGGTACGTGAAGGTATCGAGCATGAAATCCTGCTAAACCCGGAACGAAACCTATTTCCGTGAAGCAGTGGCGCCAAAGTCCTGAGCAACGCCAGAATATTCAAGACTGGGTTCAGGCAGACATTATTAGACCAAGTACGTCAGCATTTAGTGCACCGACTTTTTGTGTAAAGAAACCTGTCGGTTGGCGTATCGTGCACGACTTTCGTCAGCTAAACCTAGCTACTATCTTGCCAGTAATATCAATGCCGCGGAAGAAAGACACCTTTGATGCGATGGCAGGAAGCTATTAGTTTTCGTGCATGGATCTACTTTGGGGGTGTTACCAGGTGAAGCTAAGAGAGTCAGATATACCTTTTACAGCTTTTGCAGCCCCTGACGATCTTTTTGAGTATCTTGTCACTCCCATGAGACTCAGTGATAGTCCTGGAACGTTTAATCGCCTCTTACAGAAGGTGCTTCGGGATTTAAGTGACATTATGCGCATCTGCTTTGTGATGACATTTATGTTTTACCAAGGGTCAAGATGTCGCTGAGCATCTCGATGCTTTAGATTGTGGTGTGAAGAGTAGAAACTTTACATCAAGTTGTCCAAATGTCAGTTCTGCGTAGATGAAATTCCATGCTTGGGCGACTTCGTTGGGCGCAACGGCGTCCGAATGGACCCCGACAATGTCAAGATCATTGCGGACTGGTCTGTGCCTAAAACAGAGAACCTAAGACAAAGAAGCAAATGGAAAGCTTCTTGGGGACTACGGTCTACGTCTTCAGATTCTGCAACGTTTTCGCTCAGTTGGCAGGATACCTGCATGAGTGTATCAAGGGCAAACGCTTACGTGAAGCTATCCAGCTTAACGAGAGCTAGCTACGATGCTTTGAAGAACTCAAGCGTCGTCTGTCGTCTCCACCAGTTCTTCAGCTTCCTGACTTAAGCCTTTTGGTATCAGGATGGACGCCTCGAACTTTGCAATCGGGGGAGTCTTGTTTCAAAAGGAGGGAGAGTTTAAACATCCAATCGCTTTTACCGGTCGTAAAATGAAGCCCGCTGAGCTAAACTACCCAGATCGCGAGCAAGAGCTGCTTGCCATTATGCATGCTCTCAAGACGTGGCGCGTCTACTTACTTGACAACCCATTTACCGCTGAAACTGACCATAAGAGCATTGAACTGATCCTCACTCAAAAGACGACAAACCGAAGGATTGCCCGATGGTCCAATGAACTAGCCGAATTCCAGCCGCTGTTCAAGTGGATTCCTGGTGAAACCAATACGGTAGCAAATGCATTGTCTAGAAAACCTGACTTTGAGCATAAAGCCGCTCAAGTAAGTTTTAAAGAGCTTCTCGAGTCTGCTTAAAACCGTGAAATCGTGGCTATGGTACTTGCAGCAAAAATGACCGTTGCATAGTTCGCTAAGCAGATGTATTCGTGGCGATAAGGCCTCATTCAATCTCACTTTTCATTTCTCCGCTTAGGCTCCAAGCGCATTTCAGGGCACCTACGCTGGCGTCGTCCTAAACGCCCGTCTGCGCTACCTGCCCGCCTATCGTCGCCTCCGCCCAGCGCCCGTAGAGCGCTACCGTCCGCCCGCCACTACCTGCGCACACGGTGACATTTCAGCACAATGAACACCCTCGCCAAACAAGTTTGACTATGGCATCACGTCAGCTTCGCGCTTTTCAGCAAGAACGGCATCAGGATTTCAACAAGACCCTTTCTTCTTCTCTGCAGATTAAACTTCGATTTTAAGTGCTTCACTGGATTTTTCCGCTTAAGTAAGGCGACTCTTCACTAATTAAGTCTAAACCATCATTACTCGCTATAAGCGCTAATGATTCAGGCAATTTGCAAGTGCCGCCGTTTTGGTTTTCGTATTTTCAAGCTTGTTTTAAGCTACTAATCTTTCTTCGGCACTGCGGTAAGTGCTACGCGCTTTCGTCCACTTCCTTATCCAAAAATTGAATTTGGAACTGGTTTCATTATGGAGCTTTTGATGAAAAGCCGATCCGCCACGTCAAGGCAGCTCCATTTCGGACCGGGACAAGCACCACCCATAAGGATATATATCCATACAAAGTATCCGACTTGGCGCCTCATCGAAGTCAAAGCTTTACTTTAATGAGCGATATTTCCCACAAATGATGTAAATTTTGTGTACACTTGCAATTCATCGTAACATGGCGCGAGCTGATGAAGTGGTGCTTCGCGTGAGAGCAAAAGGGCAACAGGGTGTCGAGTTCGCTCTATCTGGATCCGATGCTTATACGAGTAGAAGCTCATCTACCTGGTGGTTCATTAGCGCATTGAGTCTCGTCTCTGGAGGCTTGTTATCGTCACTTGAGTGGGATATGGTATCCCTCTCTCAATTATCTACGGGATTACTACTGGCTGCATTAGCTGCATGGATCTATCAAGCTTCAGGAAGCGTTGTAATCGAAGGTAATTTGCTATTATATGCTGCTAACAAGTACTTTTTACTAAAGGTCTTTGACAGAGGCCATGCTGGTGGTACCGGCACTCGGAGTGAGGCTGAGTAAAAGGCGACGCAGTGGCGCAGTAAGCAGCAAGGTGACACAAGCACAGCTCAAAGCACATGATCCTATGACGTCTCAAGTGTCTCATTATGTGTGTAGTTTGTCGATTTGGACAAGATTTGCGGCGTGGCGGTGAACGAAGCGATCACTTTCTCGACGGTTGTGTACGTGCTCGTGTTAATGGTCGACGATCAAAGTGACATGGTGCTGCCGTTTGAAGTGAGTTGATAGCACAATGACGCTCCATTGAAGCTTGCGTTGATTCTACTCACATAAAACTTGGTCTTGTACAGACATTTCGGCCCCGAGTGGCTCTGTTACAAGACATTTACCACAAGACAACGAGGCTGCTTTTCCCCCACGGCACCGACCGAACGATGCGTCTTCCTTCTGACATTGCACCTCAACCATGTTGACGATTTGTTGCATTTACTAATGTCACTCAATCAGCTTGTTATGCCTTCGATTGCTGCTACTCTTCGCGTTTCGTCTTGCTTCGTAGGCCTGCTACAAGAGACGATTACGAATATCCTCAAGCTTTTTCAATACCTCGGCTGGTGTGCGGTCGAGATCTTCAGCCACGCTAGCTTGCTTTTCAACACTAAGAGTACTGAACTGCTCGCACAAATCTCCGTCCGTGACGTTCTTCACTGGAATATAGTACGACCGGTACGAGAGATGATCACGACCGCAAAGTGGGGGCTGTTCCTGACGCATATACATCTCGAGGTGAGTGTAAAAGTCCACGTCCTCGCGCGAGGTAAACGGGATTAGAGCCCCAATTCGACCCATTATCGTCGCGTAAATGACCGCCTCAGTGCCTCCAGGAACCAAACTAGACCGCACCATGCTAGTCACCACGTCGCCCACATGGAACTGCGCCACCTGCTCAAGTTTGTTCGGTGCCCCATTAAGCAGCCCAGAGTCCCATAGAATACGATTACCCGTGGGGTTGTCAATTTCGTCCGAGACTTCAGATGGAAGCCGAGAGACAAAGATGTTGCCAAACTTGTCGGCTCCGCACAGCGTATCATAGTCCAGCAAGACGCTACTAGTGATGAAACGCGGCACACAGTCATCGGCAAAGATCACCAGCTGATTCTCGTCCTTCTTGTACTTCACGAAATGAAAAGACTCGTGCATGTCGGACGCATAAACCCGATCGCCAGCAGCCTTCAGCTCGACCAGAATGGACGGAAAGTTGCGGTTCTCGCACTTGCGCAGCATTTTTTTCTTTCCCAAATCATAAATTCGAAGCGCTCGTCCCACTGATACAAGAAGTCGTCCTTGAAACTCGCACATTGCGTGTGGGATATCATCAATCTCAGTCGTGTGAACAAGCACCAGTTGCATACCTTCAACGACGCGGTATACACGCAGGTAGCCTCCTGAAGGCGCCTTCTGTGGATGCAGCTGCATCTTTTTCACCGTGCCGACGATAATAAAGGCTTCTCCACCACGGTCATGGAAGACACAAACAGCAATGCTTCGAGCACGTTCATCCACATCCAGCTCCTCACAAACTACCGTCTGACATGATACAGGGTCAACAATTCGCAAGCATGAAGCCCATTTGTCTTTCTCAGCTGGTATCGGGCTACGAGGAAACAACAATGCATCACTGATTTCATCCTCCTCGTCGTCCTCCTGTTCAGTAGCACTGCGAATATCAGGAATGTGTAGCCCATGTTGCCTCTTGTAAGCAGCTCCGTATTCATTGTGATCACTTTCAATAACAACCAGTCGTCGTGACGGAGAGTGAACAACTGCCTTGCGAGGTGTGTAGCGCAAGTTGCACTTTTGCTGATTAAATGTGTCTCCAAGCTGATCCACTGTCAGGATTTTCATGCCGTCATTAGTCAGTGCAACAATGCCACCAGGACACTGTTCAGAGTTGAAGGAGCTCGCGTAAGAAAGCAGCTCACACGACAGCGGAGTGAGGTGTCTCCGCGCTTGATGGAAATACGAGATCCACGCCCGACTTGAAAGTGCAAGGATCGAGCGTTTTCCTTCAACCGCAACTCGAAACAATTTCACGGGATTTGTACCAAGAAAGCGCGAGCGAGAGTCCGTCAATGTGGCAGTAATCGGGTCGATCAACGATTGCTGAAGCACGCCATTGTCCAGACCAATACTCAAGAAAAGCGCTTGAGACGAGTGCTCCGAGGTAGACGTTGACGTTTCGTTTTGCAGCTGAGCGAGGCAGAGCGTGTGTGGATGCGACGTCAACGCCAATGTCGATTTCTGCCGGAACAGCTCGTTGGGATCCAGTGAAAGGATACGGACAGTGTTGTCCCAACTACCCACTGCCATAAACTGAAAGCGCTGACGACCTTCAGGAACTTCGCCCAAGTCCAAGCTGCAGACCTCAAAGCCCAGATCCAATTTGCCCTTCTCTGCTAGTTCACCTGATTGACCCAGCTCAAAGTATATAATTTCACCACCAGCAAGTGAAATGACCACCTGACGAGAGTTGGCAGCACAGTGTTCAATCACTTTCTTTCCAGGCGCTTTCCACTCTGTGACTGGCTGAAACTTTGGCACGTGTCGTATTCCATTTGTGTGAATCTGGAGCTTTGAATTGTCCTCGAGTAGCGCCACTAACAGCGATCCATGATCACGCAGAAATCCCGATTGAGCCACCTCCTCGACTGTGTCGCCCACTTCCAATACCAACGTCGCATCTTCAAAGCTCACGACAATGTACTTATCGTACGGATCTGCGTACGACTCTTTCAAGCACCAGACAGCCTTGGCCACACCTGGTAACGCACTTGCAGCCATTTCCGTGATTGGAAGGCCATGGCGTAGCACACGCAGCGAGGACCGATTGCCATTCCCACACAACGCGTACATTTGCGGCGCTTGTTCATTCGCCAAGTCTTCCACCAGCAGCTGAGTCACAGGACTCAGACTTGGCATGGAACTGGCCAGTGCCAAATTCTTAAGTTTCCTCAATGGAAACGTCGAGGACTCTGTCGGGTCCATCGCTGAGCTCGAGCATTTCGCCGTATCGTCTCCTTCTCCAATGCTCAAGAACTGAAACAAATAGTGGTTTGAGAACTCTGACGCGCAGAAGAGCAACCCGGTCTTTGTAATACACATGGCAGTCGCTACAGGGACCGTATCAAAGAACTGAATCTTGATCTCTTCCACTGTGTTTCCTGTATAATCCAGCGAGATTTTGTACAAATCTCCAAGCTCCGACTGAAGTAGCACAAAGAACAGGTCTCTCTGCTTATGTGTGGCAGCAGAGACAATGATCACATCCTTCGCTTCTCCTTCACGTCGTGGAATGGCACATGTAAGCTCTGTATGACCTTCATTCTTGTACTGCACCGTGTTCTCTCCAAGCACTAGCACTCCTCCAGGTCCGTCTCCACCTCCAGGTACAGCTACAACCAGATTCGCACTTCTTACGACCTCTTCACTCCATCGTCTTGTCACGTGATTCAGTCCTAAATCCAATTCATAGTACACCAGTGTCTTAACCGCTTCTCGAGCTGCTTGTCCACTCGGATCAGCGTCTGCATCTGCATAATCGAGCTCTAAACACGCAAAAATCGGGTTCTCAAAGCCTACGTCCAGTCCGACAACGGCAAAGTGAATGGCATTCGAGCGATGCGCCTCAAGCGGCGATGAGATCGTAAGGCGACTGGACGCGTCACGATTCATGACGTACACGAGCTTCTGTTTCTCGACAGCACCTACGAGGATGGCGCGGCCTTTGGGATCTGCTGCCAAGTATTGACCAGGAGTGATGCGTCTGCACCCTGTCTTGCCATAAGTTTCGTTCTGTCGCGCCTCGAATCGACTCGATGAAGGATTCACTTCCAGTACTACGATCTTACCCGAGTCGGATCCTACAACGACGTAGTCGCGCTCGCTTCCAGTGAGGCGGAAGGGCTGCAGCGCGCGCACGACCCCAAAGACTTGAGTAGAAATGACGACCTCCAGACGTCCCGCCTCATCGGGACGTAGAAGTTGCAACACGTCGCCACGAGCCACGACGAACTCTTGTGCTTGAGGTGCCGAGAAATTGCCGTACACGGACAGGTGGATGCCCGTGGGCGGCTGCAGCGTCAGGTTCAACAGATACATTGCGGCTTGGACTGTATGGCGGCAATGGAGGGGGATATCAAGTTAGGTGGTCCACATTATATTTCAACGAGTAACGTCAACATGATGTCAATTACTTCCAATTGAGCTTCAACTTGTAACCTAGAGGAAGAGCACCCGCATTGCTCGTAATGGCGTCACTAACAGACCATCGTCTTATAGAAACCTTACTGCCGTACGACTTAAATCTTCTTCTCGGACAGAGCGAGTTCAAACCTTACATCAGCCTACTCTGAGCATAACATAAGCACATCATGTGCACCGTGGTTGTGTAGCAACGACTTGTCTTGAGCATCATTCTGCTGCAGCAATGACTTGCCGTGACCATCATTCTGCTGCGGCAGTGCTTCACCTTCAGCATCATTCTGCTGCGGCAATGACTTGCCGAGACCATCATTCTGCTGCGGCAATGACTTGCCGAGACCATCATTCTGCTGCGGCAGTGCTTCTCCTTCAGCATCATTCTGCTGCGGCCATGCCTGGACTGGCGACTTCTCTTTAGCGACAGGTTCAACGTGGACACCATTTGCTGCTTCCTCATATTCTTTCTCTTCAAGAGCACTGACCAAGTGGTTGACTTGGTCCATAGTCGGCTCCATTACCGTCGCTTCCTCGCTCTCTTGCTTTGGCAGCATCTCAATGGATCGGTTAGCCAAGTGGGCCTTACTTCCCCCTTTCTTCGGCGGAGTATCACAAATGTACAGCGTCCGATCGCTTCGGTTCTCCGTATTACGAAGTACTCGTGTTCGTGGATCAATAGCTCGACGAAGAAGACTCAAGTCTCCATGATGCCACAGCTTAATTCGAACGCGATCGACCACAGCATCAGGATGCAGAAATTCCGCTTCCGCTTGAAACCGCGCCGCTTCTTCGCTCTTGGTCTCCACTTGTTTCTTCAGGTTATTGATTTCGTTATGTAGCTCATGAATCTCTTCACGCAACAAGGCGTCGTTGGTCCTAAGCTCCGTGCTCAATTCGGTAATTTTCTCCGATACAAACAACGGCTCGAGCGCCTTACGCTTTCGATCCTTCCGCTCCATGACGACAAAATCTTCACTGAAGACCAAGTGCAAGAGAGAACGAGCGACGTGGCGTGACAACGTCAAGAACTATCCAAGAATTGACTTCGTCCCAATCTTAACTGAAAACATGCCATCGCAGAGAGAGAGAGAGAGCGACGCAAGTGTCTAGAGTGACGTAAGAGACTACCAAATATACACTACATGCTCAAGTGTGAGGTGGACATGCACATGCTGCACCTATTGTTGGTCTTTGTCATCATTTTCACTTTTAGCCTAACGTCTGATCATTGCAAGAATGGGGAACTCGCCGCTCTCAGGACGACGTTTGTCGTCGGAAGAGCGTGAAGCGACAAAGCGCTTTGACGAAGAGGAGATGCACTTACTGCGAGAGACGTTCAAAGGTCTTGCAAACGCCAAAGACGGCGTCAGCGTAGACAAAGAGACGTTTCTCAAGTGTTTTCCAATGCGTGGACTCTTGGGTGAGCGGTTGTTTGAGGTCATTGACAAGGACAACTCGGGCTCGATCCACTACAACGAGTTTGTCTATGGCCTTGCAATTCTCTTTCGAGGGTCACGCAAAGAAAAGCTCAAATTCATCTTTGACCTCGTTGATCTCAGCGAGTGCGTGCGTAGTTGATAATGAGTAAGAGAGGGGGAGAGGTACTACAAGTTGCTTAATGAAGCGTGTGGTGTCTAGAACTGGCTCCGTATCACGACATGAACTCATGACGATGCTCCATCAATTCCCTGAATCTGCACTCGAGCTCATTAACCCAAAGCCGGAGTCTGAAGAAACCCATGAGTGTCTTGAAACCTCGACCCCAAGCAAAGTTGTACGTGTGTTGCATCCTTTCTTGCCGCTCTTTTTTGACGTGGAATTGTGCCATGGGACAGATGGAAGAGATTGAAGCGTTAGTTGATCTGGCATTTCCTCCTCCATGGCCATCAAGCACACGTCTAAGCTTTGATCAATTTTGTCAATGGTGTGAGAACACGCCAGGTGTCACGAACGTAAGCTCTTGTTGATGCACATACATCATCAATTACGTGGTCTCATAGGATCTAGTTTGTCATGAGTGTCTTACCAGTTGAAGGTCGAGATGGCAGTAATCTTAGTCCACACGACGTCGATGCAGCTCCTGTGACTCCAGTGAATGGGTATGATTGCTTGTAAACTTGAAGCCACTGACGTCTTACCAATTGCTTTGTGGCCATATAGAGCGTCAATACAAGCAGGAAGTCCGTGTCTTGGTGACCAACATGGACTCCGTATTAAACGCAATTCGTTTGCGAATTTACATGTCAAGTACGTAGGCAAAGTGTCGACGAGACGTGCGTCCATGTGTTGACGATGAATGCTCTGTAGTCGTGCTATTGCCAAGGCAAATGTAGCGCCATCAGCAAGTCGAAGAGACCTTGAAAAGACTCGTAATTTGCTCCAAGACGCGAAACATCTGTGCAGTGTTGAGAGCGCCTTGACCAAGATCCAGGCCGCATTAAACGAAGTGGATCGCTTGCTGTCACTCCCGACGAGTATTTCCGCGCCAATCTCGAGATGTGGCTCATTCACCTTTCCAAGTTCTAGCCCCACACCGTCGCAAGCGCTGGATGAACTTCCAGGTGTGATTATGGTGGAAGATCCCGGCAGTGTCTCTGGAGATCTATGGAAGCGAGGCTCACGACTACGCAAGATGATCAAGCGGTATTATGTGCTACAAGGCAATTTCCTCTACTATTACGCGTAAGTTCTTGATTGCAGCGTTTGTTCATTGCTTGTTGAAGCTCACACTTTGCTTTGTAGCTCTCCAGACGATACAGCACCTCGTGGAGTAACTTTCTTGAGCGATTGCTATGTGGAAATGCAGCCAATGCAGACGGAACTTGTCGAGAAGGGAGTGCATTACTATGGAATTGACATTGTCCCGGAGCCTGGGAGTGCGCGGGAGAAGCGTACAGTGTTTACACGCTCGCAGGAAGCTCAGAAACGGTGGACTGCGGCATTGCGTCAAGCTACGGACAAAATTGCCATTGAAGAAGTGTACAGCGTTGGAGCGCAATTAGGTCGTGGACGGTTCTCAAAGGTGTGCGAAGCCTCACACAAGCAGAGCGGAGTCAAGTCAGCTGTAAAGATCATTGACAAGAGCAAGTTGCAGCCTACCGAGAAGGAATTGCTACGGACGGAGATTGCCATTTTGAAACTTGTGCGGCATCCGAATATCATTCGACTCTATGATGTGTACGAAGACCGTCAGCATATCTTCATTGTCACGGAACTTGTGTCAGGTGGCGAGCTCTTTAATCGCATTGTGGGTCGTGCACGATACACTGAAGCTGAGGCGTGTCTGGTCATGCGTCCATTGCTCGAAAGCGTCAACTACTTGCATCGATTGGGCATTGTACATCGAGATCTCAAGCCCGAAAACATTCTCTGTGGCGAGACACTCACCGATCTCAAGATTGCCGACTTTGGCTTGTCAAAGCTTGTGCATCCCGAAGAGCTTATGAAAATGCCTTGTGGAACACTCAATTACGTTGCTCCAGAGGTCTTGGCTCTTGTGGGCTATGGACGTGAAGCTGACATTTGGTCACTTGGAGTCATCATGTATTTGTTGCTACGAGGCGAACTTCCATTCTATGGGAAAGCCAAGAGCGAAGTGATTCAGAAAACTTTACACGCTGAAGTGGACCTTGACACTGATCCAGCTTGGCGAAGTGTGTCGCAAGCGGGGAAAGCCTTGCTATGTGGCTTGTTGACAAAAGATCCTGGGCGTCGACTTACAGCTCAAGATGCGCTCATGCACGACTGGTTTTCGAGCAAATCTCCGCAGCTACAGGTAGGAGGCTAGGAAACAAGCGCTAACAAGCGATGACTTTCTTAGTAACAAAAGTATCGACGAACTCAAGCTGTTCAAACCTTGCTACGTTTTGAGAGTCAATGCGTCAAGCTTACTCACTCGAACTTCTACCGTCCCGAAGCCTTAGCTCAACTAGCTGGCACGCATGCGAGCCTTGTAGTCACTAGAGCTCTCCATCTTTTTCCCCTGGCTCCATATGCCCTTCTTTTTCTTCTTCGCTTGTTCCTCTAGCTTTTCATAAATCTCCTGCTTGCCGCCATACACAGCACCCGCTTGACGATATACCTGTCCCAAGCCCACTTTCAAAATCTCTTCGGCTACATCACGTTGGAACGGCCAGCGTCCATACTGCACTAAACACACAGCACGAGCGTACTGGTCTTTCTGCAGCAGTGCAAGTGTCAATTTTCTGCCTTCCAACGTCGTTGCCAGCCACTTCTTGGCCTCATTTCCAAACGGTTGTCCGGAATTCCCAAACTTTGCTGTCTCTGGAGTATCTAACTCAATGCAGAACTTCGTCAGACTTTAGTACTGCTTCCTGCAAAGTAAAACGTACCGATGCCCGCGAGTCGGATCTGCAGCGTGTGATCCGATAGTTTTCCGTCTGAATAGCTCCCTATGCCTCGAAACAGCGGCAAATGACGCACTCGGAACGTGTCACCGTCACTAAACGTCACAGCAATTGCGTTGATCTTGCCTTCTTGATGAAAAAGTCGATTTGGAACGTCCGCCACCGTTGCGAAGCGACGAAAAGGCCGCCTCAGACGCGGAATGACAAGACCAACGCCAACTCCGCTTACGAATGCACCGCACACGACGGGGGTCCACGGATGGTGCAACAACTCTTGCGGATTGTCAGCAATGCTCTGTAGCTGACTAGTACGTAGTTGCCATTGCTCTATGGCGAGAGCTTGCAACTTCTTGAACGCGTCTTCGAGCGGCGCCATGGACGATTGCAATGTGGAAGATTTTGACAAAACATGGACAATGTCATACAAAAAGGAAGAGATTGACAATTATCAGCGCGCCTTGTTATGAGAATCATGCGCTTGCTTTGTAGTATCGTCGAATTGTTCTCCATACATCGGAGCGTGTGAAGATTGGTCAGATGCTAGGCCTCCATATGGGCGCTGTGTTGGATCCAAGAGAATCACGTACTGGTACCTTTCTACTTCATTTTATTATTACGCAGTAAAGTTTCCATATCTCGCTCGATTGCTTCTTGTATAGATGAGTCATCTACAGGTAGTACTGAGCTGAGAGAGGTATTGAGAGGTTCCAGTAAGTGGAGAGCTTCTTGTCTGTCTTGCAGCCACGCTGAGCTATATTGATCGGCAGGTCTATAGGCTGTGGCTTCACATCCTGTTCCCCAACGACGCGACGCAAAGAGATCCTCGGCATACAAGTCTTTCACCTCTTCGAATATTGCAAGGTCGTCTTGAATCCCTGCCGCAAGTACATTAGACTGTTGATCGGCAACAGGAATCGCAGCTTGCTCCGCTGTCTGATCAGCTGGAAGGACATCCTCCTCATGTGAGACAGCAGCAGCAGCGATTCTCTCCTTCTTGACACCGTAACTATGGCGCGCTTGCGGAAGCATGTCCTGCGATGTCTTTAGCTCCTGCTTAAGGCGGTCGACCTCAGCGTCATATCGTTCTTGCTGCTCTCTAGCCTTGAGTAACATTTCGTCTTGTTGTTCTTTGAGTTTCCGCTGCATTTCGTCTTGCTGGTGAGCAAGTAGTGAATGAAGCCGATCCAACTTTTCTTCACTGACCATCACAGAGTGCTCAAGTCGCTGGTCTAGAGCTTTTTGCTTCTCAAAAATGCGCTCATTACGCTCCTTCAGCAACAGCTCCTGTGCTTCCTTCAAATCGTCCTTCACCTGCTCGAGATCAGTATCAAACTGATCTTGCTGTACTCTAATCTTTCGCTGCATTTCATCTTGCTGTCGCTGCACTAGCTGTCGCAGCTTATCCACCTCAAGCTTGAGCAGATCCAGTGTCTGCTCGGCTTCCAGACGAGCTCTTGTTTCGGCATCTGTGCTTTCCTCTAGCACCAGGACCCTTTCTTCAAACAGCTGTGCCCTCCTCCTAGCAGATTGTAGCTCTTCAGACTGCTCTTGAAGCTCCTCAACATCATGCCGCACTTGCTTTCGAAGCTCTTTTACCTCTGCCTCCAGCACTTCTCTCTGTCTTTGAAAATTCTTCTCCCCTTCTTCATGCAACGTTCCCACCTACACCAAACAACCCCCGCAGCAAATACAAGTCTTAGCTATGAAACATTCACCAACTACCACAAAGTGTTCTTGATACCAACTAGAACATCTTTCAATAGACCAGTTCTAACCTCAACTATCCGGCGCACCAGCTTGGCCACTTTCTCGCGGTCTTCAGGACATAGATCTGCAATCCTGGCATTGACTGGGCGACTCTCTATTGTTTCGTTAGTAGCTCTAGTGCGTACTGATTGTCGCATCTCTTTCCAGCGTGATGGAGTGACTTCGGACTCCACCCCTGTACTGTTTCGACTATTGCCGCCTTGTTCAGCAGTTTGCTTTGAGGTCCACATAGATTCAGTCGACGGCGCTCGTGGTCCAGCAGTCGAGGCGGACGACCTTGATATGTTTCGAGGAGCAGTGGTTCCCCCTGGACGTTGTACGCTGCCGCCGCGCTGACGCCATTTTTGCTGTGCGTCCATGAATGCGAATATCGAATATGACAATATTTGGAATGTAATTGATACATCGAATAAAAATGTCGTTTAACCTATCAAATTTAAGAGACTTAATCGATTGCATTACTAGTTCAATCAGAGTCACTCCAATGAGGGAACAATCCCCGTGTGAATGACAATTCGGCAATGGCGGAGGAAGAGACTTTCACCGCGTCGGAACCGATAGCGCTCGAGGCTTCGTTCACGCACTGGGCTCGTTATGTGGAGGTGCCCATCGGCGAATCTAGAGTAGTATCAGTGAATCAGGATCCGGACTCGTTTGTTCTGGGAACGACCGTCTGGGACAGTAGCAAGACGCTTTTCAAGTTCATCGAGCAGAGACCCGAAAGGTTTCAACGCTTCACGTCCATCTGTGAGCTCGGTGCTGGTTGTGGAGGTCTCGCAGGTCTCGCTGGAGCGATTGTCACTGGCGGTCTTGCAGACGTAGTACTTACGGACATTGGGCCAGTGCTTCCGTGGTTACGACGTAACGTGAGAGAAAACCTGACGGACAAGGAGCTACAGCGCGTTCGAGTCGAGCAACACGCTTGGTACGATGACAGACCGTTGCGTGACGGAGCCACGTGAGGCTTTGCAAGCGATAGTAACATGTGTTGTTGTGTAGGGGCACGCCTGTAACGAACCTCAAGGCGCCCTTTGACTGTATCTTGTGTGCAGATGTGGTGTACGAGAAGGCGTGTGTGAAGCCGTTAGTGCAGTCGTTGCTGGCTTTGTCACATCGCAAGACAACAATTTTTCTAGCTAACGAGCGTCGTGCATCAGAAGTCCGAGACGAGTTCATGCATTACATGAGCATGTACTTTCAATGGAGTGAAGTGCCGAAAGCGGAGCTAGATGCCAACTATCTCAAAGAGGCAATCGAAGTATTCGAGATGAAACCTAAAAGGCGTAAGATTCCTCTAGAGATGCAAATCGTGGCCCGTGAGAATTTCAATCCCAATGAGAAAGAGTATCACCCGCTAACTGAGCAGGAGATAGACCCATATGATCGCGATCTCTGGAATGACCTATTGCGAGACCTGTCGCTCGATGCTGCAGACACAAAGCAAAGCTGACATCTCCGGTTGCAACAGTAAAAACGTCTATTAGCGTGCGTTAAAAGAAGGTTTAGTGTTGATGCCCCTATTTGCTTCTTCTTATCTCTTCCACCTTGTATTTCGGTACTTTATCTTGAGCTTCATCACCACAACGCGGTGGTCTTACACCCAAGTAAACGTCCGAATAGCTCCGTGTGGCACCGTCGTCTCTAGCGCGACACCGCCAACCTGCAACTCAAAGTCGGCTGGCTCCGTGTTCTCATTCATCACCACAAGCACTTTGCGATTCTCCGGAGTCACGAAGGCAGCCGCTTGCACGAAAGCATACCCTGCAGTCACGCACTGGTCCGTTGTCGACACGTATGAGCGCATGGTGCCGTCTTTTGCGTCAAATCTCCACTGCTGGTATGGCACAATCTCTTCTTCACACAAGTCGGTGCTAATACGTACACCGTCCTGAGTTGACCCGTGGTTCAACGAGATACAGTAGTCACCCATGCGAATGCGGCCGTTTTCGATCTCATACGTCCAATGCTGCTGCGTGTACTTGCATTCTACCAGCAGACCTTGATGTCCCTGCCACGGGATCTCCTTCAGATCGATACAAAACTCCGTGCCAGTGACTGCAAGCTTACCATCATCCGTCGGACGCCATTTTTGCCTCGAGCTGCCATCGCAAGCTGCCAACATCGACGGGTAGCCAACGTACAGCTGCGGGTCACCAGGCTGAGCAAATTTTGTTACCACCTGCGTTTTCACACGGCGCGAACCCGCTGGAATGTACTTGGAAAAGTGCTGGATGAAATAATACATGGGCTGGATGTAGAAGTCCGTTCCGTCCTCTGTCAGAATGATAGGGGCGTCACACAGGTTTGCCAAGTGGTTGGGTCCTCCCTCGTGATCGAGCAACAAGTTCCAGTCGACCCAGCCAGCTACGTAGTTGTTTAGATCCGTCATGATATCATGTCCGTAACGCTGCGCTCGGAACCACGCGAGGTCACCGTGACCCACGTCGGGACAGTTGCAGCTCTCCGTGGCCAGCATGAAGCGGTTTTTGTCCACGAAATGGGTCTCATTCAGACGTTCGTGGTACTCGACGCCGTCCATGTAGCGCTCGTCGTCATACCAGTGAAAAGCCATGCCATCGACATACTGCGCCGCAGTAGGATGGTTGTAGATTTCCTCTGCCCATTGACGGACACTGCCGCGGTTGTGGTCAAAGACCATCAGCACCAGCTCGGGATGGTCACGTTTGAGCATAGGTCCAAGGAAGTTCCCAATAAACTCCGCTTGATACTCAGCAGTGTACATGCACGACTCCCATTTCACCTCAGCTTGTGGCTCATTCTGCGGCGTAAGACCCCAGAACGAGATGCCGTGCTTCTTGTAAGCAGTGATGAACTTTGAGAAGTACAGTGCCCATGTTGCACGAACCTCATCCTTCAAGCCGATGGGTTTCGCCGAGTTCAACATACTGGGAGAGTAGTTGAGTGCCCCACGCTTCATCCAGGTCGGAGGACTCCATGGTGCCAGGAACAACTTGAGATCCGGCTGCCGCTCAAGCGCACGTTTGATGAATGGGATGAGCGCTTCTTGGTCGTGTTTGACGTCGGTATCAAAGTGCACAAGGTCCGTGTCATTCACGACGTCATCATAATTGTACGAAGCGGGCGAAAAGTCCGAGGATCCCATGGGCACACGTCCAAACGTGTACGCGCTGCCTTTGTGCTGGTCAAAGTAGAGCGTCAGCACTTCTTCCTGCTTCTCGCGCGACAGCTTCTGAAACTGCAGCGCCGCCGCTTCCGTGAAGGCTCCTCCAAAGCCCATTATCTCCTGAAACTTGGTATCTACGTCCACAATAATGACGGAAGCAGCATTTGACTGTGCCTCATGCGTCCACTTGAGACCTGTGATGGGCTCCATCATATTAGCCACATTGTCAACATACGAGCTCTGAACGCATGTGACCTCCGAGTTCAGAACAGGAGCGGCAGATTTGGGAGACTGCGTCGTCTCGATGCGAGAAGCGGAAGTATATCCCGATAGCGAAAAGATGCCAAAGACCGTGGCGACGGCACAGACGCCAAGACCCACGAGACTCCACTTGATGTAGGCACGACGCCGCGTTGCGCGTGCGCTCAGACGCTCGTCACTCTCTAAGGAGCTGGTGCCATAGATCGTTGGCTCTGTCGCCATCAGTGCACGGATGATACAAAAGTGAGTGGAATGAATGCAAAGATATGTGCCACCGAT